>CM067511.1:4330324-4417824 GCA_034509495.1 Acestrorhynchus altus | reverse complement strand
ACTCTGTGAAGCTTTTCATTCATGAATCCAGTGCAATGTTCAGATCCAAACAGTCAAAGTGTCTGTGAGTCCACTGTGGTGCGTATTATTCATCACCTCTGGAAAGCATGGACAGGAACTTTATCCCAGCAGTGACGTAAAAACACAGAAGAAAAGTGTTTCAGAATGTAGGCCGAGAGCATAAATCACAATGACCTTTATCTTCAGAGAATATTTCCAAAGTTTGGGATTAACATTTTAATTTGTCCCAAACCACATGGAATGTTCAGTAATCTCAAATAGAAGTTTCACAAGACAGCAGGTTTTCCATTTATGAATTTATTAGCGAATTTTGAAAACGTGCAAAAATAAGTTAGAATGTCACTAAATAAAAAATCAAAGATCAAAAATAATTTTTCAAATAAATGATGATCTATAGAGCCATAAGTCTCATAATTCTCAGTGGTCAGTAACTGGAAATGACCCTATGGATGGCTCAATCATGACACAGCAAATGTTATTTGTGAAATTCTGTGCCACTCACACTAAAAGGCGTCCAGGAGCTCTGCAGCACTTAAAAATGAATAATATTTGGGACGTGTAGCTGTCTTGTCTACATTTTAGTGAATAAAAATATGTCAAACTATGAAAACATCCCACAAAATTGGGCCACAGTTCTAAAGGTTAAAACACTAAATAAATTTGTCATCTTCAAGCGATTTGCAATAACAGCAATTTTCACCAGCAGTGTCCAAACCACTGTTCACAGAACATTTTTCAAGCACAAACCCCTCTAGATACTGTTCAGCACGTTGACATGGAAAATATGCCGCTTTTTTGGCTAATGCAACCAAAAACCCTCCTTGATGAGTCACTGAAGGGGAGGGGGTGAAAATACCAGTGAATACCAGGAATGGTTTGAAGGGCTTCTAGCAGATACCGAAAATGCCTTTCGGATATTCACAAGGAGGTTTACAGGATTTGAGGTTTCAGTGAACCATCCGCAAACACTCATAAATCATTGAAACAGTGAAATATGAGTGTGTTCGGTTATGAATTATTTTTGTAGCTGAGATCTGGCAGGCAGTGTGAACTATGGACTTTCAGAAGTCTAGAAACAAGTAGAATAGACTCAACAGGAACTAAAAAAAAAACCTGTACAAATGTGTGTATGTGCACATGCTTGTCTTACGTTTTTGCAGATCTCATCATTTCTCATTTATTTGGAAGCACATTGCAAGCAGTCCGAAGCAAAGCATGATGAGTGAAGCAGAGTATTGATAATAAATCTCCAGATATTTAGACTAAACCTATGTTTGTGTGTAGCTGTGTTTACGCTGTAGTGAAGCATGTGTCAAGACTGGACTGCTTGTGTGAATGTGTTTGTATGTGAGGGTGAGAGAGCGAGGTGGGGGGCTTAGAGAAAGAGAGGGATTTTGGGACAATAAGTGATCCTGCACTCTGTAAGGCTAAGGATTTACACATGCCTCCGAATTCAGGGTTTTTATTTTCTGAAATAGTGTTTATTTCAGGAACAATACAGACATCTCACTTCTCCTGGTAGATGCGGGAGTCTCCTGCAAACTGATAGTGAACACTGACATTCGCAAATGATATAAAATATCGTTAAAACGAAAAGAACCAGCAGGAGAGAATGATTCACAGGGAATAAATGATCTTCCCCCTGTTACACAAAAGCACATATTACACTTCCAGACTCTAGAGGGAGCCCAGGAGCAAGAAACCCAGTCTTTGTCATACCAGGTGAGGTCTAGCTATGAAGCAGCTCAGTATTTCCATGGCAGAGGCTGTGGAGAAGAGTCAGGCCATTTTCACACCCTCTTTGTGAAACTTTTACTCCAGTTAAATGCAACTCTTCGTTTACACCCATGGTGCAATTTGGACGTGAATACACTAATCACACTCTGATGCAGACCAGAACAACCGCACAAGACCCTTTAGAGGAGGTGGTCTTGGTCCAGTCCTACACAAACTCAGGTGTGGTTTGTTTGCAGTTAAAAAATGATACAACCTCTTTCGGGTGTAATTCTTGACCAAATGGCTCTGCAAGTGTTGTTTTAACTGGTGTACTGGTTAAATAATTACTAGAGCTATGAACAAATCCCATCTCCGTCCATGTTAAGCAGCACAGAAATCTGCACTAATCCACAACATACCACCTTCTTCCAGTATTTGCTTTCTTGCTCTCGTTCCAGACAGATCTGACCAGTAGACCAGTAGTGGAGAGAACATTGGCATGTGGTTTGTCATGACACATTTTGGTGCATTGAGACTTTTTATTGATTGAAAACAATACAGTTCAAAGTTAGGTCCTACCACTTGCAATTTGAGAAGGGACTGGTGGATGTTGGAGGGGAACAAATTATTGGTGAGGACAATTCGGTGGATATTAGTGGGTATGCGTCACCTCTGTCCATGTTAACTCTACACCCTTGAAGCTAGATAACACTCGGAAATCGGTACTAGGAATAAGTGCTTGGGCATTAATTGCTTTCTAGTTGAGACAAATCATCTATTTATGCTCTAACCATGTTAAGGGTCATTTATACTTCCTTTAAGCATTATAATGAACAAGTCCATTTCATACAATTTTACTGCCATTGCCCACATACTTCTGTGCAGTCTTTTTTGCTGAAATGGCTAATAAGCAATACATCCACTAGAGGGTGCAGTTCAGATTTTAAAGTTTCAGACAACAAGATGGTGGAGGTTGTGAAAAAACAAATGAAAAGAGGCAACAGTGTAAAAAATCTTTTTTTTTTTTTCTGCCAGAAAAGAACCAAGATAAAACCAGACTGTGCCACCTACACAACTGGGTCAGACCATCTCCAATGTATCAGACAGGTCTTGTTGGATGTTCCTGGTATGCAGAGGTCCGAACTTACCAAAGTGCTCCAAGAAAGGACAATGAGGGCCTGGTACCACAGAACACCTTCACAGGTTTTGTGGAGTCCGTGAGAGAGATGTTTCACCACCAAACCACACACATTGATGAATAATTTGATGATGAACATTAGAGATAGAAAACAGGTGCACAGAATGTTCTTCAGATCAGCTTTCTATGTTTTATCTGCTGTTTGCATCATTGTGGGCTTGCCTCACTTTGCCCTTCTTCCAACTTCTGTGTACAAAACAACTCTGTATGCACTATTTGTACCACCCTCCAAAACACATCCTTCAGAGAATGCTGGACAGTCCAACACAAACATGTTCACTTTAAAAACTGTTTGAAGCTCCAGTCTGTCACACTATTTTTAAAGTTCTGTTAAAATATTTCCTGATATTGTTATTTTTTGCATGTTGGTCAAACTTAATAAGTTTCAGATCAAAAATCAAATCATATCACATTTACTGTCATGGAACATTAACATAAGTGTAAAAGGTCCCTATACAGAATATATATGGTTGTTGTCACTGGAAAAAAAAACCTGTTCTCTCATTTTGGCCATTTTTCTATTTGACATAATTTACATCTGACTTGTTCTTTATGCCATTTTGGAGATACTAGGTCTTTGTCCAACAGCAACAGTATAAACAATGGCAACCATTATTTTCAAATGGAAGAAAGTGGAAAGTGATGAATCTTCCCAGAGGTGACTAACCCTCCAATATTCATCCAAGAAATCCCAAAAGAAGAACGTGGATAAACACCTAAGGGAGATAAGGTGAGTGATCATGAATCCATTAAAAATATAGTGTCCGTGGGAGAGGTGTGAGGCAGAAACCACTGCTGACCTACACAGAAAAAACGTATCTATCATTTCCCTAAAACACATTGTGACCCCTTAACCATCTCGAATGATGACCTGGGAACTAATGTTTAAAAACAGTTCCACTTGGCATAAACACAGTGTTCCTCAGTTTTTTAAAAAAAAGGTGAAATATGGTCGTAGGGTGATAGTGAGAAGGGATGCTTTGGGCATTTTCAAGTGAATTTTTTTATTCTGTTTATTGTGTTTCATTATTTTTGCTTGATTACAAACACTTGTGAAAAGTGCCTTCTAGAGTCATGGCTTTTTGCTGGGCAGGAACGCCTGCAAAAGTTTATCAGCCGTTCAGGCAATAAGTAGAAGCAGTCACAGGAAAGAATGGACCAATCACACAACTCCACATGCTGTACTGGGATCATATAGCTTCCACACTTGGAGCACACCATACCAGAATTTGCTCGAAGAGAACCCCACACCACAGATTTTAGGAGGAAACAGCATTATGCATTTTGGAAACCAGTCCTGTGGAGCTATAAATCTGAACTGTTTGGCCACAATAAGAAAATGTATACTTGAAGTAAAATTTCATGAATTTCATGATTATCTCCGTTCATGGATGGATCGATGGATCATGCACTGGGTTTTGTTGCAGCCAGTGGCACAAGGAACATTTCACAAGTAAAGAGACAAGTGGATTAAATTAAATGCCAGCAAGTTCTCACCTCAAAATCACTACCTAGACCTGAATACTTCATCACTGCAGAGAGGGGGTCTTGTGGACCTGTTATATTTTTGGGGGGCCAGCATGGTTTGGGTCCACTTTGTCCTTTATAAGGAAGGGTCCTTGTTATAGAATTCCTACTAAAATGATTTCAGCTCACATCTGCTCAGCTTCTCCTCATGTCCTCATATATAGGTCAGGAGTTCACCAGGTGAAGCTTGCGTCCCACACAGGTGTGTTACAAAGAGTGTTCAGACAGCTTCTCATCACTCGCGTGAGCTGCGAGAGTTTCTCCACATTCCTTCAGCATCTTTAATGGAGGTGTTGACAACGGGGAGAGAGAGCAATCACCTTCCACCCTCACAGACACTTCAACAACAAAACTCCCTGCTGTACAGGACGAAACGTCCAGGTGTGCCGCCGATATGAAGCATATCAGAGTGAGCGCTGAAGGCTAGGTTCCAGCTCAGGAGAAAATGGGAGGCTCTGGTGATGTGTTTCGTCAAGAGCCTGTGGAAACAGCAGTAGATGCAGAAGTATTTTGTTATGATAATGGGGAGTTATGGCTAGATAATAGTCTAAATCTGGGCATAAAAACACTCTTAATCACTGACATTAAAAAAAAATGCTCCTCAGCTGGAACAGAATGGTATGCCAAACAGAATGACAAACATTTTCATTTTGCTTATTTCCATGCTTGTCTGTGTTTTCTTGCTACTGAAATATGATAAGGGCTTATGTCGCACTCATTAATTTTTGTGCAATGGCAGAAAGTGAAGTCTCCAGTAAGTGAACTCAGTGAGTTTATCATCATTGCCTAGCAGCGAATCGCTCTCAAAAACACTTTAAAGACTTGGAAAGGAGAACAATGGGTGAATAGTACAGCAAAGAAGGAAATTGGTGCTATCTCTCATGAAGTTCAACAATTCATTCTCCCTGCCTTTCCTGTGCCCTAGATGTTCGCTTGTACAGAGGAAACAGGCGAATTTGCTCTGTAGGATCTGCTGCTTCAGGCCTTCCACTGACGTTTTCCCCTCTAACAAGGAGTCTTTCAAGCCTAGTAAAGTGGTGAGCAGGGAGAGGCATGGCAGGTTTTACAGAGCATTGCCTGTATTTTCATGAGAAACCATAACCTTGGTGGTCTGAAAACATGCACCCCTACCCAAATTCAGAGCCGAGACCATTAGAATATAAAATATGAGAAGAACTTGAGAAGATCAGAACATCAGAATCTAAGCCTGGTGAGTTATATCTAAATAAAAAGAATCTACAAGAGCGATCTGTGCTTCTCCAAAAGATCAGGCAGGTCTTGTGGGGGTTTTTTGGTATGTAGTCTAAGGCTACTGATGCTCATGGAAGCTCCAACTCACAGCTTACAGGACTTAAAGGATCTGCAGTAACGTCTTGGTGTCAGAAACAACAGGACACCTTTAGAAGTATTTTGGAGTCCATGCTTTGAATGGTGAGATGTGCTGTAGAGGCACAACAGGGATCTACTCAATATTTGATAGGTGGTCCTGATATTATGGCAGATTGGTGTACATATACCCTCGATAAATGCAATGTTCTGTAATAGCATGTGGTTTTTGTGGTATTTAATGCATGAGTGCAGCATAAGCATAAAGCTTATCCACTGTTTCAACAGTAGCAAGGAAAGAACCCAACTGGAACAATTGTATTGAAATTTTATAAATGTAGAAAGACATATACGTTTTAAATAGATGCCTGGGTATAAATGGAAAACAGCTTCATTGTTCCTTATTTTATCGAGGGCACCATTTGGAACTGTGTTAGTACTAAGCGAACCCTCATGCATATGAACATTTTTGGCTGGTCTTGATTGAACACATACATTTGAAGCTTGTAAAAAGGACATATGTTTTATCTAAAGCATCTAATAGTTATTTCAGTAGGAACCACTTTCTTACAGTGGCTATGTTTACGTGTCATAAAATACAAGCCTTAGTCAAGTCACAAATCCTTACGCTAGAGTCCAAGTCAAGTCTCTGCCAGCAGGGTCCTTTTCTATTGCAGTATTTCTCTATAGGGAGTAGACAAGCTGTGTCAGCAATGGGTGCAACTTAAAGCAGCTGTATGCATTCTTTGGAACACGTAACTGTAGTGTATATCAAGTCCAAGTAAAAAGATGGAAAGTCTTTTATATATATATATACATTATATATATATATATATATATATATATATATATATATATATATATATATATATAACAAACCCAGTCCAGTCTATTTAATTTCCAACATTATTTGCACATTTTCACTCTTATATCCCAGGATTTTGAGCTCCTTATAGCCAAGGCCTGACCCAAATTGTGCTGCCAGTGAAGCCATTCTGGTTTTTAATGTGGCACCACTCACCAATTTCACACTTGTGCTGCTGAATGTTGTGATGAGTGGCAAGAAAAGGGGCTGTGTCCCAAACCAGTGACATACAGACACTTCCTGCAACTTTCACACACCATGTCTGAATAATGGAATGACTCATTGATTACAAATTATTATTCATGATTCTGAGTTAAGTCTCAAGTTATTAGAGACGAGTTACAAGTCAAATCTGAAGTCTATTTTTATGCGACTTAAGTGCAACTCAGAGGGTCAAACTCTAAGGCAGAACCAATCAGAATCTCTATTTTAACTGAGGGCTAGACAGCAAAGAATCCAACCCAGAACTGATTCAGAGAAAGTGCTGCAGCTCATTAATCAGCAAATGTTTGTACTGCAATGTACAAGCTAATATTTACATGTAAATCAGGCAAGTAGCGGCACTTAATTCCCACTTCAAGCACGGCCTGCAAGTCAAAGTCAGCAATTCTCAACTATTATTATTGCCAACCTGCCCAGATCTAAGCACTCCACACAATCTCCACTAAGAGGAGGATATGACTGGAAGATGTCACAGAGATGTAATCACTACACCTGACGTTAAACATCATGTGACGTCCGTTAGGTGGTGGGCCACTGAAGAAGTTCAAAGTAAGAGTTCAGGCGATGGCTTTAATGAGGTAAAGTGAAACACGCAGAGACATCATGGAAAGGCCTGCATAAATACTGACTTCAAAGCCTTCAGACAAATACAGAAGCAGACTGTAAACATATACAGGCAACCTTGTGGTGTCTCACATGCGAAAGCGTGTCATTTTAAGCTGCCCACACTGGATGCCTTTATTTCAGCCTCAATGCAGACTCAGGCCTCAGTAAGGCAAGGGTCACAATTCAGGAAGATGGAACAACAGACCAAAAACAGCTTATTATTATTATTATTATTATTATTATTATTATTATTAGTAGTAGTAGTAGTAGTAGTAGTAGTAGTAGTAGTAGTAGTAGTAGTAGTATTAGTAGTAGTAGTAGTAGTATTAGTAGTAGTAATAGTAGTATTGTTATTATTATTATTAGTAGTTATTATTATTTGTTATTATTATTATTATTATTATTACTATTATTATTATTAGTAGTAGTAGTAGTAGTAGTAATAGTAATAGTAGTAGTTATTATTATTATTATTAGTAGTAGTAGTAGTAGTAGTAGTAATAGTAGTGGTTATTATTATTATTATTATTAGTAGTAGTAATAGTAATAGTAGTAGTTATTATTATTATTATTAGTAGTAGTAGTAGTAGTAGTAGTTATTATTATTATTTATTGTTATTATTATTATTATTAGTAGTAGTTATTATTATTATTATTAGTAGTAGTAGTAGTTGTAGTAGTAGTAGTAGTAGTAGTTATTATTATTATTATTATTATTATTATTAGTAGTAGTAGTAGTAATAGTAGTTGTTATTATTATTATTATTATTATTATTATTATTATTATTATAACAAGTTTTAAATTTTAACTATTTATTAATGTTTTTACTTTGTTTGTCAAGTAACTTCTTGTAAATCTAATACAAAACATGTTGCAAACATGTATGAAAGCCATGTATGAAACATTTATAAAAGGTTTTATATTCCTTACAAGCTACAAATGTCAACCTTACAAGTCAAAACATTTCAGGCATGAAGTAAAATTTTGAACAAATCTTCATTCAAATGAAATTCTTACAAATATCTAAATTCTGTATTTAAAATCAAGTCATTTTAGAGATGCTTTAGATCATCTGAATATACCCATATCTGGCATGTATGTCTCCTATAAATTACTTTGCAATTTTCAGGTAAATAAATGTCAGTGAAACAATAGGGAGTAAAAAATATTGCCTTGCTAACAATATAACACAAAACTAATTAACATGAAATGAAAACAACCTGCTTAAAAGATCAAGCAATCAGTAAAAATTTAAATAGCTCTTTTCAGATACATCAAACTGACAATCAAAGTGCTCCACAAGTGATTGACAGCAAATAATAACTGAACTGATGAGGTAATACAATGAAAGAAATAATAGATGATATAAAGAATAAGAATTAAAAAATTAAAAATTAAATACGTTTTAATGTCAGGGAACAGGAGGATCTGAGAAATAATCAAGGTTCGTAAACCAAAAGCATTTTTGAGATGTAGTCTAGTGTGACAAGACACCACTGCAAAAGACAGTAAGTGTGAGCATGTGTCTTAATTTGGTGCAGTAGGTGGGCTTTACCTACAGCAGAGCGAATTTGCATGGGATTCTAATTTGATTCTACATATGGTATTTACACTGCAGGTCCAAGCCAACAAGCAATGGCAAAGAAGACTGAATAGAGCAATGTGTGACTTGGACTCTTACTGTATATGCATACACACACACACACACACACACGCACGCACACACACACACACACACACACACACACACGCGCGCGCACGCGCGCGCACACACACACACACACACACACACACAGGTTTTATTTGGCCACTTGTCCAGTTACTCATCACTGGGCTCTGATCATTTATCAAATCTTGAGCAATGTCAACCACAGGTGTCTCCAAGGTCGTCTTCCTGTAAAAGAGGAAAAAAAGAGGTGACACCTTTCCTGAACAACCACCAGTAACTGAGGTCAATCTGTAAAAGGTCAAATATGAATGAAGCCATATTTCCTCCATGTCTTTTTGTTTATTCACCTAAAAATGTCACACATGCCAGAAAGGAGATCTTAAACTTCGCACACGTGTCTTCATTTAAGATGTAAATATTAAGAGAATTTATATATTTGTATATATTTGACAATGTTTTGATCAAAAAAAGTTTATTTACTATTTTTGTTATTTATGTATTTATCAGTAGTATTCCTTCTCGGGACCTTTATTCTACTACCATAAATCAGACAAATGGCAAGTTGAGCACTCTCATTAGATCTGTCAAGCTATTTTTGAAAGGTATATATAAGGGGCAGCATTGCATACAATCAGAAACCCTAAAAGAACATGAAAATCCATATTTGCTGGTAAACTGGGCTCATGTTTACAAAAATCTGCCACAGGAAATCTAATATTTAAACTGTAGTCTGGTACTAAAGTACAAACCTGATTATTGACTGATTCATGTAAACCCAGAGTTTTCCCCATTCTCTAATTATTCAAGTGCATGTACACACTGTTCAGATTTCTGAATCACAAAATGTGATTTCCTGCAGTTTTCAGATCATTAATGTATGTAAACATACGCAATGAAGAAAAAAAGTGTTTAGTTGAGTAGGGTTTAGGATGATATCATGCCACTTTTAGCCATTTTTATGGTCTGCTCTTGACCTTAGGATGACCTCCTGAAATGGTCTCGTGTGTCCACATGAAAGCAGACCAGTATCCAGACACTGAGGCAGGTTTTATGAGTTCTGTTATATACTCTGCAGCTGGGTGATGGATACATTTTCCTTTTTTTAACTCTTCTGGAAAACAGAAAGGGAAATGGACAAGACCAGGCAACCTAGACTTCCTGCCTATCCCTGAGAAATGGAAGGACATGTCTAGTGTATCCTTGAATGAGGGTTAAAAAAATTGAAACTGGGGATTTTGTTTTTGGAATCTTGAGACAATTTAACGTCACATCAGTTGTCGCTGATATTTATTTATTTTAAAGTTAATGAAAGAAACGGCAGCTCCGCATGTGGTAAAATAGCTTCCAGTGGATAAGAGCTCACTGTAAATTGTAATATATGTAAAAGATGGTTTGTGAAAATCATGCACATGGCACAGAATTCTTGTTGTGCACTTTAGTATTATATGTAGGTATTTTGGGGTATCTTGTTGGGTAGAGAAATTTCAGAATGATGCTGTTGTAATTAACAGCCTGGATTTAACAGCCTGGATGTCTACTACTGGTTTAAATATAGTATTGATGGAACTACAGAGTCCAGTTCCACATAGTCCAGTTCCACTAATCTCTGGATCTTTTCTTTCAGAAACCAAGGCATGATTATAGGCATCAGTGCTTATTGTTTTTGCCAGGCCACAATTGTAAATGTGAATTTGCTCTTAATTAGTCTGTCTGGCTAAATAAATAAAACATGTGCTGAAGTCTGTGTCTTTCAGGCTTTGCGTCCCAATCTCTGCCAAAGAGTGCTTTGATGGCCTGAGTTTAAAGCTCTTAGGAGATCAGTAATGCTTTCATTAACTCTTATGCTAACATTTGGCTATGAAAGAAGCATAAAACCGTTCAGGCCACACAACATAAGAACCATTATGCCTGACAGATGCTGAATGTTTCTAATCATGACAATATCATTGGAATGCATCCAATCATATGCAATAATTCATAATAATATAGATGCATTATATGTGCAAATGTCTGTGGACACCCTTCCTAATTCAGCATTCAGCTACTTTAAGCTGCACATATTACTACCACAGGTGTGCAAATGTGCACCCACATCTTGTCTAGTCCCTATAAAGAAGTATTCCAATAGTATAGGACACTCTGGAGCAGATAAGCATGAACTTATGCCAGGCATGGACTAGATGGGTATAAAGCCCCCCGATATTGAGCAATGGAACTGTGTTCTATGGAATGATGGTGCTCCATCCAGTATTTTTTAAATGAGTTGGGCATGGGGTTGGGGATGGGATGAGGGGGCAATCATCCAACATCCTGACCTCACTAACGCTCTTGTCAAAGCAAACAACTGGGTCTTCCCTGGAAAGTTAAGCCAAAAACAACTCTTTTCAAGACCCTTGATTTTGGAAAAACAATGAATGTGCAGGTGTCCCAATACTTTTGCATATACAGTGCCACCTGCCATCATTCACACCGCAGAGCTGTGATTTTGACTATTTGATTTAAAGGACAGGGATCTATCAAAATTTAATCATCAAAATGCATTTGTGGAAGTGTATCATAGCTGCTTAGTTAGGTCAGATAAGGTCGTGTTGGTGTACGCTCATTTTGCAGAAGGTTTCACATTTAACTGAAAGTAGCCAGGGTTGGTGATGTTGTCAGTTGGCATAAAAGGCATCTGTGATGAACATGCCCTTTCCATCTGTTGCTTGCCCAGCTCCAAGGCACTCTGAAGACTTCCATACCATCTGAGTGAAGTTTCCTAACAATCACATGCAAGACTGTGATATAAAAAAGAAAACAGTAGAATATACAGTGCAGGGGCTTCTGTATAGAAACCGATTATTGCCACTTAACATAAATGTAAAAAAACAGCACATTATTATTATTATTATTATTATTATTATTATTATTAGTAGTAGTAGTAGTAGTAGTAGTAGTAGTAGTATTGTTGTTGTTGTTGTTGTTGTTAATATTATTATTGTTGTTATTGTTATTGTTATTATATTTGACTAAGCTAACTGTTCTCCACACTGAGAAGGACCATGGGCATCAACTCACATCCTAATTCTTTCTCTACAATCTGCAAGTGTTTTGTGTGGTGGTGAATGTTAGTCTTCAGTTAAAGCCACATTAAGTGCAGCTGTGTGTATAAAGTTCTCGCTATAGGTGCTGTAATACCATTCTCCTTCCCATCTTCTGCACAAACCTTCCAATGCCAACTCAAACAACCATGCCCTGCGTTTGCCTACATATTAAATGACTTAATAGCAATAACATGGAAAGGGTCTCCAAAGTGACACAATCGTGAGTTCAGTTGACTTAAATGAATCACTCAGAGGAGTCGTAATTTGTGTTGTTGGTTTGTTTGCGAACCTCTGGGGTTGATGAGGACCGTTGCTATGGAGGTCACACACTGACTCCATGCATACGGCCACAGAGGGAAAGTGAGACGGGAGAAACGACTGAGTGCTATAACACAACCGTTTCTTGTCAAATTCGGAGGGGTCAAGCGGTGCAAGGCTTTCTGACTGGCACAGCTGAAAAATGAAGTACAGGGACACATAAACTGTATAGTGTGTGTCATATAAGTTAAGTATATTCTTATATATTCTAAAAAGAGTGAGATCAAATTGATCACTGAGAGGCCTATTACTGACACCTGCTGTTCCACAGTCCCACTAACAAATCAGTGTTATGCCACATCTATAAAGCATATCTCCCTAAATGTATCAGTGATTTACATCCATCAACCATAATATTATGATTAGAATTATCCTAGTTTCTACACTCCTCTAACCATACAGATGCACTTTGTAGTTGTATAATTACAGACTGTAGTCCATCTGTTTCTCTGCATACATTGATATCCTCCTCTAACCCTGTTTATCACACAGGACCCCACAGGACCACCTTAGGTCATTCTCAGCACTGCAGTGACACTGACATTGTGGTGGTGTGTTAGTGTGTGTCGCACTAGTATGAGTGGATCAGATACAGCAGTGCTGCCTGATTGTTTAATCCCTTTAGTATCACTACTGGACTGAGAATAGTCCACCAACCAGAAATTTCCAGCCAACAGCATCCTTTGAGCAGGGACCTGTGAGCACTGATGAAGAACAATAGGATGACCAACGCAAACTGTGTTGCAACAGATGAGCTTCTGTCTCTGACTTTACATCTACAAGGTGGAGCAACTATGTAGAAGTGTCTAATAGAGTGGACAGTGAGTGGACAAAACTGCTGTGTCTGTTCCACCTGTACCACCACCATGTCAGTGTCACGACAGTGCTGAGAGTGATGCAACACCAAAATTGAAAACTAAATATGATATATAAAATATATTATATTTTATATAATAAATATATAACATAAACTCATCACCCAAAAGGGATCAACTGACAGGAATGAAACTTGGTGGTTAGGTTTGACATTGTGAGACATGCAGTGTAAGCAAGGATTGGTCTTATTGCTGTCCCTGACTGGCTATATAAGGTCATCCTGTTGGGCTTGCTTTCCATTCTGACTTGTGCTGTTGTGTTGGTAGCATCCTTTGCAAGTGAAATATACCTCGGAGTAGAGTTTCATAAGCTGTTTGAGCAGTTGGAATAGTTCAAGAGGGTGACTTTTAGCTTCACTCTGAATAGCATTGCAAAACCACACTTCCTACTGGGTGCAGCTATTTTTGGATGATGAGTGTATGACAGGTAGTGAATTTGTTCAATACATCAGTATTTTATATAGTTTTACTGCTAGTCTTCATCAGGGGAACAAACACCACATTGAAAAGATCCAACTGGAAAATAAGAAGACACCTCTTCAGCCGAGCTGTGTGCAGCCTTTTCCATCCAAATCCTCACTTATAACCATTATATAAACCATATAATCATAAAACACAGCTTCTACCACCATCATGTCTTAGATCATGTTAACGTTTTAAGGGCATGGCTCAACACTTCAGTACAACTTATGTGGCCTTTTAATTAAACCTCCCTTAAAAGGGTGGAAAAATGATGAAACAAATTGCAATAAAGCAGAGCAGTGTGTTAAAACATATGTTTACTGCCCTCAGGCAATATATCAAACCAACCCCAAAACATTTTGATGAGGGGAATTGCAACAAAGGGAGAATGACAGACAAAAAGCCATGGAAATTATTTGCCCTTTGCCACAAACAACCCTGACTCAGTTAGGAGGTTATTTTAAGCGTTGATGGCATGTTGAATGCCACTCCCTCTTTTACAATTACAAATGTAGACTTTTATAACTTTTTCTAAACAGGACCACACATGCAAAATGGTTATCTAATATAGACTGTGTGTGTGTGTGTGTGTGTGTGTGTGTGTGTGTGTGTGTGTGTGTGTGTGTGTGTGTGTGTGTGCTTACACACATGCACATAAACTATATGTCCAAATGTACATTTAAGTTGCACCCATTGCTGATAAATGAGTGTAATGCAACCCTGGATGGTCCAGATGGATGGAGTAGTGGATGGCTGGTGGATGGTCAAGGAGGTGACGGAATCATATTTTGGGTCGGAATCATGGGGAGAGATCTGCTTTGGGGTCCCTGAAAGTGTGAAAATAATTTTAGTTTCTGACTGACATGGTACAGAAAAAGAACTGTGCCTTCTGTATACAAAATCATCTTCATGCATGGCAATGCACCATCTCATGCTGCAAAGAATACCTCATTGGCTGTTATGGGCATATAAGGAGAGAAACTCAAGATGACCCTGACCTCAACCCTATTGAGAACCTTTAGAGTATTATCAAGCAAAAGATCTATGAGGACAGGAAGCAGTTCACATGAAAACAGCAGCTCTGGGAGGCTATTCTGACATCCTGCAAACAAATTCAAGCAGAAACTGTCCAAAAGTTCAATTGGATGCAAGAATTGTGAAGGTGATTTTAAAGAAGGGGTCCTATAAAATGTTTCGAAACTCCATTGTGCATAATAATAATAAGGACAGTGCATTTTGAGTTTTTTATTTTTGAAAAAATACTGTTATTACTGGGAGGCTTGTTCAATATAATTTGATTTATACTATAAAACTATACTGGCTGTCATTTGCATCTGGCATTTAGGGAAAAATAAGTAAATAAATAAAATAATTTAGAATGTGGTGTAGTGTACATGCAATGCATTTTAGAACAGTTGAATCCATCTCTCTGTGATTATAGACATGATTATGTATTGTTTTATGTTTAGATATGTATTAAAAGGTAATAGGTAAACTAATTACAGGTTTGAACCTTTGCCAACATAGATTGATCACAATAATTAATAGAAGAATAACATAAATGTGAACCCATGTAGAGCATACATACTGACATGTCTCTCACTCTCTTTATCCAGTACAATGTTCCTCAAATTTATTCTCACGCCATCACACGTACGTCCATCTGGGAAAATCTAGGTCTGTGCGCCAGCACAATCTTAAAGGACCATTCCTTATGTTCATTTAGCCATGGCAGCATTAAACAGCTGAATACAGCTGGAATTTGTTATTGACCTTTGCATCCATGAAAAAATGCTACGTGACTGTATACAATCAACATGCCATGCCAATACATAAATAATCACAGTATAGGTTTTTGTTTAATACCAGGCTTGATAAGAACATGCCGCTTACATCAAGAAACACACAGTGGTTTAGACAGTGCTTGGACTGGACTTTTCACACGATGTGAGTTTGAGATAAATGGACTATTTGCCAGCTCTGCAAGCTGTTCAGACTGGGTGAAACTGAGGTTCTAAAAGAAACGCTGCAGATTGCTATCAAGATCATTTGTCATAACAGCAGAGGTGGATATTTGAGGTCCAGCAAATCAAAATGTGCCTAACTGTACATATAGAAACTGTAATAATGATACAAACACTGCTTGTTTAGAAGCCAGAGTTGAGTTATGCTTCCATCTCAAAATGTATTAATGCACCTTAAAAAATAGTTCAATTTAAAAAGGTAAACGTTCACATATCATGTTCATTACATTTTAAGGAGACACATTTCAAACCTTTTTGTTTTTGTTTTAATGTAGAAACTGTCTCATCAGTAATTTATTCAAACTCAAAATTAAATATTTTATTAAAGATGTAATGCAAAATATATAAATTAATTTTGAATGAATTTGTGAACACTAACCTTTTCACATTACATTTTCCTTATATTTTGAGGATATGAAAAGTATATAATCTTGCAATTATGAAAAGAACTTCACTATTACATATAATAAAACAACATATGTCAAAATTGTGACTTTCTTTGTAATGTCATCATCATTACACAGACTTTCTTGTAAATATAATAAACTTATAATCTTATTATTAGACAAGATTTCAGAAAATGACATATATCATAATTGTGACAGAACATGTAAATATAAGGAATTCTCATTAAAAACTTGTCATAATTATGACTTGGAATATCTTATAATTATAAAAATATAAAATATTTATGAAGATACATAAATACATGGCAGCAACACATCTTATAAAATATTTGCATCATGATGACAAGATGAGATATTTCTATGTATGATCATTACATGTCATTTTTATGACAAAACATTAAAATATTATTTTTATCTTATTTTGAGAAGAGAAAAAATAATTTCATAGGTTAAATTATATTATCAGCAAAATATTTCTGTATTATAACAGTAGATGGCATATTTAGATGTAAATATAAAATGCTCCCAGTATTAAAACCAGTGTGTGGTAGTCTAAGTCGCTGTATCAGAGGCTAAATGTTGGCTTGATTAATGTTTGGCTTGATAATCAATAGAATTGGATTCAAAATGCAAACTTTAGAAACACCAAGCAGAAAATATCAGTGAGCTTATTTTGTGTAATATAAAAATATCATAGAGGTGGGAAATCCAGGTCCGCAGTGAAATCCGCTCCAGGGTTTTGTTCTAACTGCACAGTCGGCTCCTCTGCGGCCCGTCACACAGTCGGAATAAAACGTGGAGCGGAGAGTTTTCATTCTGGACCTGGATTTGCCGCCCCTGCCCATCACGTGCTGCGTGTAATGCGTACAACACGTGCGCATATAAGTGTTATTTGGAAATAAGGTGAACAGGACATAAGAGAACACTAAATAAAGATAAATAAGTTATTATTATTATTAATAATCATTATTATTATGGATTAAATAAAGCCCCGCTTGTCGTCTATCGGCTGCTGGTGTGACGCGTGGTGTGTGTGTGAGCAGGGTTGCCAGGTTGGCATTTTCCCGCCTATTTGAACATGCAGTCACAAGAAACTCAGAGCACCAAAATGTTTTCACTGCCAACAACAAATGAAAATGATATGTTGGTGATGTGTTACTGATGAGAGAGTTTAAAGGATAAAAGATAAACAGACTAAACTGTATGAGCTGAACTTCAGTCTCAGGAAGTGTTAACCAACAAAGAGGACTGGAGGAGAAGAGAAAAGAAAATAAGATATGTAAAGATAATCCTTTATTAGTCCTGCAGTGGGGAAATTCACGTTATTACAGTAGCAAAGGGATAATAATGCACTCAGTACAAAAAAATGTTTAATAAATACACAGTGCAGTGAATACAATATACAGTATAAACACTGTAAATCATGAAAGATACTCTGGCAGGTTTAAGACAGACTTTGGTCTTCTTTAGGGTGGGTTTAAGACAGACTTTGGTCTTCTTTAGGGCAGGTTTAAGATAGACTTTGGTCTTCTTTAGGGCGGGTTTAAGACAGACTTTGGTCTTCTTTAGGGCAGGTTGGGCTTCAGGTTCTGTAGGACAGGTTTAAGACAGACTTACATCTTCTTTAGGAGGGGTTAAAGTCAGACTTTGGTCTTCTGTAGGACAGGTGTAAGACAGACTTTGGTCTTCTTTAGGGCGGGTTTAAGCCAGTGTGTTTTTGCTGCACCTGGCATCCCTGAGTGTAAGAGTGAAGGTCGTGTGTGGCTCAGCGGAGTGGTGGCTGTACTTTGGTCGAGCCCAGTCTTGAGTGGAGATCATCTCCAGGCCGGGTTTAGTGGAGGAGACGGTTGCGCTCGCGCAGATTAAACGTTAACGGTCGTTTCTGTTCTTCCGGTTAGCGGCTCGGCTAACAGCTGCACTGTTTCCCGCAGATTTGTGAGATACCTGAAGCAGTGAGGGTTTACACTGTCGAGCAGTGAGGGTTTACAGGATTTACAGATTCAAGCAGTGACGGTTTACAGGGCTGTTTGGGGGATTTAGAGGGTGTTTACCGGCCATTAGCCTCGTTAGCTTCGTTAGCTAACTGTCTCGCAGTGAGTGGACAGTGAGTGGACATGGCTGAGAGACCAGAGGACCTGAACCTCCCCAACGCTGTGATCACCCGCATCATCAAAGAGGCTGTGAGTTCAGCTTCAATCCTGCTCTCTGATTGGTGGTCTGACGGGTTGAACTTCCTGCAGATGCTCGTTTCCACTGTGTGCTTTCAGATCAGATCAGCTCCACTCCCTAACTGTCCTCTTCTATCTTCCCCCAAAGCTGCCAGATGGTGTTAACGTGTCCAAAGAAGCAAGGAGGGCGATCTCTCAGGCTGCCAGTGTGTTCGTTCTCTATGCAACATCATGGTATGTCTGAAGATCACACAGCTGAAGCCTGAACTTCTCTCTCCTGTTGCCCCCAAGCAGTTCAATGTGCTACAGTGTGTGTGGGACTTCATAACCTTTGATTTCTCCTCCAGTGCCAACAGCTTCGCCATGAAAGCCAAAAGGAAGACCCTTAATGCCGGAGATGTGATGGCAGCTATGGAGGAGATGGAGTTTGAACGCTTCTTGCCACCCCTGCGAGATGCTCTTGAAGGTAACTGATGATGCTTGTCTGAAAGCTTAGCGTCAGGTCCCGTTATCAGCAACTGTGGGGGTCTTGTTTGAGTCCTCTCTCTTCCTTAGCCAGTCGATTTGAGGAAGTTCCAAGGAATTCCCAAAGAATTAAGGTCACAAAAGTGCTTTGCTGTTCACTCTGAAGATTTCTTCAGCTGGTTAGTAGAGGCTCGAAACTACACCATCAATGTCAGACCAACAAGATTTAATAGAATTATAAACCTCTAGTGCTCTCAAAAGAGGTGGGTCTTCGGTCTAAATGACTCTGTGGTTCGGACCCCCAGGGGAAGTTCGTTCCAACATTTTGGTTCCAGGACAGAAAAGAGTCTGGATGCTTGTCTTCCTTGTGTCAGAACTAGGTGTTGCTCCCAGGTCAACGGAATCATATATGATGTCATATATGAGATGAAAAATATAATGTACAAATTCTTTTGGGGCACTCCTGGGATGCAGTACTTATCAGAAGTGTGTAAGACCCAGTCATGGGTGCGCTAGAACTATGATCCAAGGTTCGCAAGTTCACATCCCAGACATGGTGCTTACCATCGGCTGCTGGAATCTTAGAGAGCAAAGTTGGCCATACTGTCTCTGGGTGGGTAGATGTTGCTCTTTCTCCACATCACTTCCGGTGAGATGCTGGTCATTATAGGCATCTATTAGTCGGCTAGAGGCTGAGTCACTGAGGGACGAGCACGTTAGTGAGGGCATGATGTTGGATGATCACCCCACCTTATTCCAAAGGTTTTGGATGGAGCACCATCATTCTAGGGAACGCAGTTGCTGAACACTAAGCCATTATATCCCTCTAGTCCACAGCTGGCCCCAGACAATTTGGACAGACAGTTTACTTTAAATACGTAAATGGTTCCATTGAATGTGGTTAGTGAACCTTTTTGTAGCACCTTTGTTTTGTTGAGTGCACTGTTACTTTAATAGGCTTCTTTTGCTTGTTGTTTATCCCCTAACATCTTAACTATACTCTTGCATTCATCAGCCTACAAAAAAGGACAGAAAGGCAAAAAAGAGGCATCAGAACAGAAAAAGAAGGACAAGGAGAAGAAGAATGACACAGAGGAGAATGACAAAAGTAGAGAGGAAGAGGAGGAGGAAGAGGAGCATATGGAGGATGAAGATGGAGAGAATGAAGGCGAGGAAGAGGATGTGGAAAACTAAGGGGGTACAGCAGAATTTGGCAACGTTTCTATCCAGACTGGTTCCTAAGGGACATGATGGTCCACTTTCTAGGTGAATTTAGAGCACAGGAAACAGTAGCCAGCACTTGGGTTTAATGAAAAATAAGGCTCTTTTTTTTTTTTTTACAAATCTCGGAATTTAAAGGTAACGATTTGCAAAACCAGCAACTATTTGCAAAAACATCAGAGTCCTGATGTGGCATTAATCAGCAGTGCTGGTATTGTTCCCTTTTTGACTGTTTCTAATGATCAAGTGTGTCTTGCAGGCATACTGGTTCTTTTATACTTCTCGGAAAAACAGTATATTTTGTGTATTCACTATACGGTAGCTGTAGTGCCATGAATATTTTCAGAGTGGAAAATAGGGAATAGATCGACCAAGCTTGGCTTACATGCCTAACAAATGAAAGGTAGTATTCTCCAACTGGTGTTATGTAATTTGCATAATGGTAATTGGTGGTTATTTACTGATTAGCACTATTTCTTTAAAGTTGTCCATTTCTGAAATTTCTCCCAAAGGCAGCTAGGGGGCAGAGTGTAAAGTGGACTTAGTCTGGCCTCTCTTTTTTTTGTATGTTTCAGGTTCTTAGTGTGTTGGTATGATGAAGCTGTCCTCATCTGACAAAGAAAAATGCTTAATGTTCGTGCAGGAAAAAAGAACGGAATTGTGAGATCAAAAAACTGGCAGTACCTCCTGGAACAAAATATATCCAAAGATTCAGGGAATGTGGAAAATAACTGCAACCAAGGCAGGGCTGTTTTGATACTTTTTCCTTTGGTAAAATGTCTTTGGGCACCACTGTCAGTTTCTGTGTCAGTGATGTTACACATTGACTCAAGATTTTGTACTTTGAAATAAATTTGTACTTTTGTAGAACTGAATCAGCCCTGTGTTTCTATAAAAGTGTTAACTGTTTTACATTCTACATTTTTGCAGGAAGTTCCAATAGATTACCCACCTTTTCACCCCATCACATACTGTGTACTGTATTAAAATATGTAAACTTCAGTCTTTTGAACACACTGTGTAGATTATTAATGGCAAAGATCACAGTACCAGGTTAAAGTGACTCAAATTTGATTTTTTTTTTTAGCCTGAATGTGACCCAGATCTGATGTCAAGCCTGTGTTCATGTCTAATCTGATTTTTAAGTCTTTAATTGGGTTTCGTGTCTTTTTGCCTGTACGCATGCACACATACAGTGCAAGTCACTAGGCTGATAAACAGGCAGAGAACAAAACGCTCTAAACCAAAGGCCAGATTAGTTTCGAAAACGTGTTAAACTACTGCTAAAATCTGCTGAGTGGCAGTATTGCACTCTGAGCCCCTTCAGTGTTGAAGCCTCACTGTTCTACAGATCTATGCCTCCAATTTTAGAATTGCAGTCACACTTTCCCACCATAAGAGGGTTGTAATGGCATTTGTAAGTACAAAAGATTTACAATTCTGCTTGGACCCAGTTTTGGACCCATTTTGCAAAGCTTCTTGGTTTCTACTTTGATTTCTGTAAAGTGCAACATGGTGCTTTGGTTTTATACAAGGAGCTTCATGTGTTGAAATGAGAATCTTGAAATGGGTGTTCACTTGCTCAGCCATCTTTTTGGGTCCATTTAGAACAAATTTGCCACAATACTGCATTAAGTACATTTTCAGCTTGTTCTGTTAACTTGCTCATCACACCACACACACAAGTGGTCTCGTTGCAGGCAGTACTTTACCAACACCATATTAAAATGTTAATGCCATTCTCAAATTCTCACTCATAACAAATGTGTGCCGTTTCAAACAGATTAGTTTATTACAGATACAGGTCAGTTGCAGCCATGAATAGTGATCCATCAACATGGCCTAATTTAGTCTAAACAAAAATCAGTACCGAGTAACAAGGCCTGTTTGTAGTTTAGAGATCAAGGGATGTCAATTCTGCTCCTGAACAAAATCAGAAGAGACCCCCAAAATAAATAAGCACCTGCTCTAACAAACATTAGCCCAAAGCTATGCACGTTAAAGCTTAAAAGCTCAATTTGAGGTAGTGTTGGAACAAGGGTAGCATTTTTCAAAGCCATCCTGGCACCTTGCACATTTAAGTGAATTCTCTGCTTTCACACCCCCTGCAACTCAAAGGGCTTTTAAATCAGATTACTTGAATCAGGTGTTGACCAGGAAAAATCCTAAACGTGCAGCGTAACTGGGCACCAGGACTGAATATGAAAAACACTGGAACAGGGAAAGTGTAGCCCACAGTGCTGAACACATGCAAGTTGGCAACTGTACATTGAACAAAAGTCAAAACCAAGACCAAAAGTTTCTTTAACAATTTTATTGTCTTCATTCCTCGTCAACCTTTTACTCCTGCAAGAGAAAGGCAGATTAGTACCAAGCCTAGACTTCATGACCAACAGATCCCCATTTGTTATACTTACAGATGGGCATTCCACTTTGCCGCTGTTGATATCCTCAATGACATCATGGGGTGGACGGCCATCAATGGTGCAGCCAACTGACTGAGCTGTACCCAGGATCTCCTTAATGGTTCCTGAAAGAGAGCAGCACTATTAGGACTCCCTGAACTTCCAGTCTAAGTGGGTACATGACTGCCCATAATTAAATACAGGTTACAATAGGCATTTGTTCCAGGCCTTTTGGCACAGAGGTACCCATGAGAACGGGCAACCCTGCTTCCTAGAGCTGGGTTTGGTCTGAGCCTCCACTGGACTATACAAAGTCACTTGTACAGACTGGCACAGTGGCGGGAGGCTTGCCAATGAAAATTAAATGCTAGCCTTTATGCAATAAGATCTCATCTTAGAGAAACACGTTGGGGGTACCAATTCCAATTAAGTATACCTGAGAGCTCCCTGGCAATGGAGCGTGGCCTCATGACACGGGCAATGTTGACAATCTCATCAAAGGGAACGCTGCCAGAGTGCTTAACTATAAGAAGAAAAGAAACAATTAGAATTGTTCTGCATGGCTTTATGTACAACAATTTATAAAACTGACTAGTGATTTACTGGCCACAATATCAATGAGCCAGTCACCTGTTGTGCTACCAATTGACATGCTTAGTCACTACACAAGTACTGAATTTCCAACACTTTCCCAACTTTCACATTTACACAATCTGAGCATATTGTTTAGATAACCATGACAGGTCAAATGCACCGTAGCATCTTAACCCTCCTCTATATGAACCCAGAGTTTTGCTAAAAGGATTGAAAGTACTGTTAAACTGATTCAGCACTTTCAGGAATACTCAAAGGTTACAGAAAGCAAGTCAGCACATCAGTTGGCAGTTTGTTCCAGGACTTTTGGCACAGAGTTACCCATTAGGCTGGGCAGCCCTGCTTCCTAGAGCTGGGTCACTATCAGCCTCCACTGGACTATACGAAGTCACCAACAGACTAGCACAGTGGCGGGAGGCTGCCTTCCAGTGTTCTGCTCAATACATTAATGAGAGAAGCAGAACAGAGCTCAAGAACCATAAAGGCAACTTACTGTTCTTGACCTTCTTCCTGTCACGGGGAGGCTCCTTCAGGGCCTTGATGATGAGGGCAGAAGCAGAGGGCACCACTTCAATCTGAAAGAGGGAAACATTGAGTTTTCTGTAGTTCAGATTATTCAAATTGTCATAAACCAGTGTAACATCTAGAAATCTAATTGAGATCTAATCAACATCCAATAGAGTTGTATTAGATTTTATCTTAGGAATTGTATGAGTGCAAGTCTATTAGTTCTCATTTCTCAGGCAGAGCATGTATGAAAGACTGAAAACAGGAAACGAGCATGCACAATAAAGTGAAAACTTCTGAAAAAATATAGGAATTAACTTCATCTAGATATAGTTTTATGAAGTTTGGATGGTACATAACATTGAGCTTATTGGCTGGTTGTAAAGCAGAAACCATGCATCGAGTGACTCAATATGCAACCTTTGCACTTTCTGAATTAAAGCACAGCAGTCAGTGGCAGACCGCCTTCGTTGGTTAAACCAATTCTACTCATGTGTGCTGCTGTAGTCTTACCGCAGCCTGTCTGTTCTGGATGGTCAGCTTGACTGTAATCCTCAGGCCTTTCCAGTCACCGGTGGCCTTGGCAATGTCATCACCCACTTTTTTGGGAGACTGAAATGGGACAGCAGCAAACAATGTTAAACTTCTCCAGAACATATGCACAAATGCACCTGCCAAAAGTTTCAGAGGAAAAACAAAGTGCAAACTTACAAGACCCAGAGGTCCAATTTTGGGGGCCAGAGAGGAAGTGGCACCAACCTCTCCACCTGTGCACCTCATGTACACTGGAAAAGACAAAAAAAAAATGTCAAATGGATTCTCAGGTCATACGAAACTGAACTATAAAGGACAGTTTAGTTTGTTCCAGGCCTTTCGGCACAGAAGTACCCACGAGACGGGGCACCCCTGCTTCCTAGAGCTGGGTTCAGTCTTTGCCTCCACTGGACTATACCAAGTCACTTAAAGACCAGGAAAGTGGCGGGAGGCTACACTACTAAATGTCAAGATACACATTACACACAAGTCTATTCAAGTCGAGATCAGCTTTAAATCAATCAAATCACACTGGAAGCACTGATTACTAGCTATCCATATTATTGTCACTGTCCAAAGAAAACCATGCATCTCCATCATGTCATTTTAATTCTCTCCATGGTTTGAACCACTTGGCTGCTCTGTACACTAAACTCAGAAGAGACACGAAATGCTTTAAAATTATACAAGAACTTCCATTCAGAGGAAAGAGCATCCTGCCTTCTGCAACATTTATTTTGAAGACAGAAGTTTCATTAGCAGCAACACATCAGGAAAGCCTCTTAGATCTGTTATTGGCTTTGTCCAACATCAAGGGTCCTAAACCCTCATAACTCCACATTGAACTTTATTCAGATCAGGAGGCACCCCTTCCCCTCCATCTCTCTAGGGTTTGTTCAGCTCACTGGAACAGGACAGTGAATCACTGAAAAAAAAAAAAAACTACTGACCACATGATCCAACAATGGGTCAAGCAGTGTGAATCATGACCACAAACCTGAAACAATCCAATAAGCATCAATACTGGGATTCTCCCATTATAACATACTAGAATGAGCTCAAATCTTCAGCAGATATTAGGGCCAGGTGGGTGAAACCCTCATGTAAGCCAGTCTGGAGGGAAAGTCCAGTGGGGCCAAGAGGCCACCACCCCCCAGCACCAACACGTGCTCACCAGAAGACACTAATGAGCAGAAATATATAAGGGTGAGACGCCTCAGAAACGAATAATTAGAGAGTTACGAGGCTTAAATGTATGTTTTCAGACGCTTCAATTCGTTAAACAGAGCTGAGGGAAATCCAGGTCCTGTAAACGGATCCGCTCCGGGATTTCGGTCAAAAACCCGGAGCGGATCCGCGCCTCTAACTTGCCCGGTCAGCGGTTAGACAGCTGTCTGACCTCTCCACCACATACGACCTCTAACAAAGGCGCACTCCGCTCAGAACCCCGAGCAGAGACGGAGGGAAGGCCGTACCGAGGCCTTCGTAAACAGCGCGCGCAGCTCCGCCTGAAACGCCGTACCGATTTTAATCTCGCTGGGGTCGAACTTAGGAGGCATGGTGCTGTTGCTGGAGCTGAGCTCGGTTCGGCTTGAGTCGGTGAGGGTGTCGGATGAACCCGGATTCGGGACGACCGATTACTGTTGCACCTTCACCCGCTACGTGAAAGAGAGGCCGCGCAGCTGCACGAGCGGACCTTTATACTCCATGACACATCGCGAGATCTTAAAACACCGCGAGCCCAGCGTCACTGCAGTAGAGGTGAGCGATACCGGGAACGTTGGTATCGATCCGACACCAAGTAAATGCAGCACCAGTATCGCCTATATCGATACCGATACTTTTTAATATTTAAGCTTCATAGATTTAAAGGATCCAAAAGACCTAGGGTAGAATTTCGCCAAACACTGTACGTGACAACAAAATACTTTATTATCACAATCAGCATGTTTATTTAGAAACAATGGAACATCAACAAAACAAAGTTTGCCTTAACATTAGGAAAATAAATCTTTTTTTTTTTTTGAGGTCGAAAAGGAAAAAACACAAAATAAATAAACGTGTCACTCGAGGAGAGCGCTGATTGGCGGGCCAGGCTGAGTGGGCGGGCCAGACTGAGCCTACCTGTATAGCTCATTGGCTGGCGCCGCTGAGCCGCGTCACGTAAAACAATAAAAGACGAGTGTTGGGGGGGCTTTTACTCACAGAGACTATGATGAATGCGCATGCGCAAGTCACAACCATATCCCGATTAAAACGTTTAAATGTATTTTTATTGGTGTCCTTACATTCGTATTTCTTTCAAGAAAATGTAATTATTAATATCATTAAGCAAGGTTTTTTTTAGCCTTTTATTATCTCAGAGGGCGGCATTTACACTATTACAGAGGAATATACAGTAAGTATACAAAGATGCATATTATACAAATATAAGAAATGCTGCAGAGATAAACATATGAGCTGAAAAATATTTAAATTAAACAAATTTATCCTTACAGGTTTGACATTTTGTTATAGATTATAGATATTGCACAATAATTGTAGATATTGATGATGTCTAAAACCTGTCTCTGTAAGTCTCAATGTCTATCACTATAGCTCTGATGTAGTCTGATAGATGTTTTTTATTATAAGAAACTTATCCTCTGGGTCACTAAATGTTTGCATCAGGTAGGGCAGGCGAGCCTCCAGGAACAGGGCTGGGAAACACTGATCTAGTGCATTGAACTGAACTGAGTGGAAGATCTTGGTCTATAAGTCTGTGGCATTGCGGAAAATATCGCGAAACTAACGACGCTCCTCCCTGTGCGTTTAGTGCGCCTCGAAATATCGCGAGACTGCTCTGTGTGCGACGCAGCCATTCGCCAGTCCAAATACTGAGGTCCTTCTTCCCGGAAACGCAATTTATAGATATAAATAAACAAACCAGCGCGTGAAGAAGAGCTTCTGCCCTGAAAGCTCACAGTAACGGGACTCTTTATAGAACAACGCCGGCCTTTATTTATGACTGCTTTAAAGGATAAATAAATACAGGGCTGTATCTGTAGCTGCCTGTGTAAAAGTGTGAGTAACCTGATTTATTTATCTCTAAAAGACCAAAGCGTGTTTCATCAGAGCAGCTCGATTAATCATCCTGCTCTGCTTTGGTTTCTTATGGTTTGTTTGTTTCTTGTTCCCCTTCTCTGAGTAAAGTCTTTGTCAAGTCCATATATTTCTTACTTCATTTATTTACTACATTATAATAAAGCCTAAATAAAAGCATGCCAATAGAACGTGTCTGTAAATATGAATGTTCCCGTTCAAAACCAGCTTTTGCTGGTAACCAGTTTCAGGTGGTCAGGGTTGTTTGGTCATACTGGTCAGTTTGGTCATACTGGTTAACTTGGTCATGCTGGTCAGTTTGGTCACACTGGTGAACTTGGTCATGCTGGTCAGTTTGGTCACACTGGTGAACTTGGTCATGCTGGTCAGTTTGGTCACACTGGCTAACTTGGTCATACTGGTTATTTAGAGGTTGGTCGACTTGATATCAATACTGTGTGCAGTATTATTATGGAAAGGTGTCAGTCTCAGTTAATTCACTCTAGTTGTGTTTTGTTTGAAGCTCCATTAAAAGAGGCCACTGAAAGCTGAAGTGGATCTGTGGCGTCAAAATGCCTCTGTTCCATAAGAAGAAAAAGCCGAGTGAGGATTCCAGGAAACGTTTGGAGTACCAGTTGTGTTTGGTGTGTATGCTTGTGCATGTGTGGCATGTCATAGTTGTCTAATAGGAATGCACTAAAATGGAAAATGGGCACTGATAGTAATTTCCAATGTTTTTGGAAGTTGTAGGTACTTGTGAAAATTCAAGTTATTAAAGCTCATTATGGGCAGTAAGAGTTAACAGTCCGACCAAGTCTCTAGTTTTAATTACGTTATTGAAAATAGTAGACGCCCTTTGTGTTGTTAAAGTATTGAATTTGAGTAATGCTCTGCTGAACAACATACCCGCCTGTTTCTCTGGCAGTCTAAAGAAGCTGGTGCAGATGATATACTGGACATTTCAAGCTGTGAGCTTTCTGAGGTGAGTCAGAAATATATGTCCAAGCTAAATCAGATACAATCAAATCAAAGTTCTTTGTCACATACAGTCATACATGGTACAACTAGCAGCTTGGATAAGTAAGTGTCTGTTCACATGGAACAGTAAGATAAGTTATTAAAGTTAGAATATATAAAATATTAAGATAAAAGTACAGATGTCAAACAAACATGAAAAAAAATATAATTGTAATCCTTTCCTCCATACAAAACAGCTTCAACTCTGGGATGTTGGTGGGTCTCTTCAGCTGAATATTAGATAATTTTCCTCAATAAATAAATGATTGTTTTATTTGGTTCTCCTTGTCTACATTTAGGATTTTTTCTAATCCCAATATTTCCCCTAATTTGGAAGTTACCCAACGCTATTAGGATCCCCCTTGTCCCCCAATCACACATGATGCTTCCGATACTAGGAAGGTGAAGACAAGTATGTGTCCTTCGATATAAGTGAAGTCATCCACTGCCTCTTTTCAAATTGCCAACACGCTTGGAAAAGCACCGGGTCCCCAGCTCTGATACAGTGGCTGATGGACACTTGTGGACCAGCATCACACTGGGAGTGATGTGGGGACAGAGCGCAATCTATCCACCTAGCGAGAGCATGGCCAGTTTTGCTCTCTCAGACTCTTCGTTTAGGACTTTACATGTATGCGCATTTATACAGAAATATATACAATTCTAAAGGGTTCACAAACTTTGAAGCACTCGTACATGATCTTCTTCTTCTTTTGGCTGCTCCCTGATGTATTGTGCTTCAGTTCCCTGCCTGAGCAGACACAATGTCATAAGACTCCTATCGCTACATTCACCCACCTCTGTAATATGATTAAATGGTCAGATGCTTTGGAAAAGAGTATCTTCCAAATGGTTTAAATGTTTACTGTTCATAGGTTCCCTCCAGTGCCTTCTCCATCTGCAAAGTGCTCCAGAAAAAGGTGATGCTCCATGGTTGTCTGTTTAAATTAAAAATTAATCTCTTTAAAAATTCTGTTTAAAATTTGTTTGAATGTAGCTGATTTTAGACAGACGATAGAATTCTCCATCTCTACTGCAGGTGTTCATTCTCCATGGAAATGAGCTGAGGTCACTGTTGCCCAAAGGTTGCAGCATCAGCTCTCTGGCAACTATAAAAGTATGAAGTTTGACCAAATCATCAGTTTTAGGCTCATTGAGAGTCACTGATTTAGAGTTGTTATGGTACCTTAAAGTGTAATTTCATTATGTATGTATCAGGTATTGGACCTGCATGAAAACAAGCTTACCTCACTCCCAGGTGACATTGGGCAGCTAACTTCCCTACAGGTAGTGTGTTTTTATGCTGTGTGTTACTGCATTTGGATGATCAAGTTGCCATTGGTGGCTTAACTACTATAACCATTTTGAAAAATGCTGCTGTTCTCCAGGTGTTGAATGTAGAACATAACCAAATCAAGACCCTTCCAGAGTCTATCGGCAATCTTCAGAATCTGCAGACCCTTAATGTGAAAGGTGAGACTTTGAGATAGAGTTAGGTTCATCTGCAGTTCCAAAAATAAAGCTGCCAGTAAGGTTTCTTTGGAGCAAACTCAGTCATGTCCTGTTATGTTAGGAATCTTTCAGACAATTAAAAAAATCTTCAGTGAACCAAAAGAGTTTTTATAGCGCATTGCTCCAGAGAAACTCTTTAAGCAACATTATGTAGAGCTGCTAAATGTTGCAAACTTTGCTTTGTAAATATATTGTTATATTGACTTCTTTTATCTAAATTGCTTCAAAGGGTAAACAACTAAAATCATTGTTAAATTGTTTCATGAATAGGGAACTGCCTGAGTGAGCTGCCCTCATCAGTGGGGAACATGAGCAGCCTCCGTACCCTGGACCTGAGTGAGAACAGCATCAGAGAGCTGCCCAAAGAGCTGGCTAATGTCCGCACCCTGGAGGTGAGATTGAGATTGTGTTCACATCATGGGTTTAATTGCTATATTCTAATGTTTTGCTGAGATCTGACCTTTCTTTGTTGGTGTTGAGTTCATGTTTGGTAAAGATCTGTATCAAGATCCACATGATCACTTTTCATGCAGGAGCACTTTGTGTTCTATAATTACAGACTGTTGTTCATCTGTTTCTCTGCATACTTTATTCTCCATTTGCCCTGATCTTCAATAGTGAGGACACAGCAGGACCACCACAGAGCAGCTATTGTATGGGTGGTGGGTCATTCTGCAGTGACACCCACATGGTGGTGGTGTGTTGGTGTGTGTTGCACTGTTGGAACAGACACAGCTGTGTTGCTGGAGCGTTTAAACACCTCAGAGACACTGTTGAACAGTGAATAGTCTACCAATCAGAAATATCCTGCCAACAGTGCCACATGAAGAACAAACATGGACCTAATAATTTGGAGTGTGTGTGCTGTATTATTGTTGAAGCTACATTAAGCTGTTTATGAATGTGTTTGTAGAGCCTGACTCTGGATGCGTGTGTTATGAAATATCCACCAGTCTCAGTCTGTACTGCTGGCACAGAAGACATCCAGCGCTACCTCTGCTCAGGTAAAGATCCTTTTTACTGTCCTTTTTACTCGGAAAATTAGATTACCGTGTTTTGTGGACTATAAGCCGCACCAGAATATAAACTTCACCCGAAAAGTTTAAAAAAATTTGATTAGATTAGATTAGATTCAACTTTATTGTCATTGTGCAGAGTACCAGTACAGAGCCCATCAAATGCAGTAATATGAATATGAAAATTGCTAAAAAGATCTTGGAATTAAGAAAAGGGCAACACTTTTCATAGATTCATTCCATTCTCTTAGCATCCCACTGTGAACAATTCCTGACGTAGATTGCTTATGTGGACAGTTTGGGGGAAATGAGTGGGAACCCTGACGATGTACTGAGGAACTCTGATACTATTTTCATAATTCATAATTATAGTTATGAAAAGAAAAATTTGAATTGTCAGCCGACATGTTAGAGTCAAAGAACTGACTTAATATTGTGAGTCACTGTGGATCTGTGCGGTCAGTCTGGCTGATGAGTGGTGTGATTTTGCAGAGTTGGGTGTGGAATACTGTCCTCCCTCTCAGTACCTGCTGCCTGTGCTGGAGAACGATTGCAGCAAGCAGAGCGCTGACTGTGTGGATGGAGAAGTTGTGGCCTGGCAGGTGGGAGTCCAGTGTGTTTTGTTTTTTTCTTTCTTCCAAAACCAGACATTTTAACACAGTCATTTTGACACAACCATTTCCCTACATCATCCCTAAGTCATAGTATTAAACTAAAGATATATGACTTAAGCAAGATATATAGGGATGGTGGACATGAGGGTCCGTTATATTTTTGGACACATTGTCTAATTAATGTGCTTGTCTTCACCCTCGTAGGAGTCCAAATAAGATTGTGTATTTGGCACTTCCAAATTGGGATGGAAATCTGGGCTAAAATTATTTTTAAAAAATGATCCCAATTTGATAAAAAAAAAAAATATTGTCCTCTTCTAGTGTAGTGTGTTGATTTTGTTGTGTAGCAGATGATTTTATTATTTCTTAGCAATGTAAGCTTAGATTCTCCAGTAAAAAATAAACACTAATCTAAAAATCAGAATTTATTGATGGAGTAGATATGGCTGCTAATTTCATACTCAGTCTCTTCCTTTGCAGAGCAAGTTCATGGATTATGAGAAGAGAAAGGTATGTTAGATTAGTCTGAATTGGTTCATTTCTTGGAGATTTGAGTTCTGGGACTCTTTAGATCTCCCTCTGTCTCTCTCAATGGATCTGTCAGGAGCAGAAGCAGTTGGAAAAGCTGAACTTTGAGAAAATCCTGGAGGAAAAGCAAAGAGAACAAGCACAGCTCATTGTCCTCAACAACTCCCGCAAAGAGGGCATGCTGCTGTCCGTCAAACAGGTACCCACAGCAGACACAGATGCACTGCATACAACATATGCAAAATATATATTTTAAAACAGTTTTCGTTGTTGCTATGGAAACATGCTTTTAAATAATTATTTTTATATTATTATTTATTTCAAAATATGTAATCACTATAGAGTCAAGCATAATCAAGTGCTGTTTGTGTGCCTCAGGAGCAGGAACGTGTGGAGAAGGATGTGTGTCAGCAACAGAAGGCTCAGGAGGTTGAGAGGCAGCGAGTTCTGGAGAAAGTTCGACAGGCTGAGAGCAGCATAGCCACTCGCATTACTAACCTGCTGCTGGACAACAAACGGTGGGAAAATGGAGTGTTAGGTTTGGGCAAAAGTTGGATTTCGACACAGATCAAGCATATGACCATCTTCTTGTTTCTACATTCACTGTCCATTTTATCGGCTCCTCTAACCATACAGGAGCAATTTATTGTTCTATAGTTACAGACTGTAGTCCTTCAGCTTCAGAGCAGGTTTTATTGGGTGCTGGTCAAATGATTTTGTTCTAGTCAAACTGTCTCAGATTGTTACACTTTGCCATTTACTTGCTTTTGGGTCCTTTGCTTTTTCGTGCTGTGAAGAATGATGTGAAGATAACATGTTATCGTGTTCATGTTATAAATGTACTCCTGTGTTTACAGTCAAGCTAAGAGCGCTGAGATCCTGCAGGCGATGGAAGAGGACCGGTAAGTACAGGCTGCAGCATTTTCATCAAACTGATGGTAGGACTTTGCTAAACCATTTATCTGTTCTGAATGGTTCCCATTAAAATAATCTGATTATAAGAACACACACACACACACACACACACACACACACACACAGAAATGCTGTTCTCTGATCCTTATCTATCCTGATCCTGAAACTAGATCTTAGATTTATTTTTAGATCCAGTGATTGTGATTCATCCTGATGGTGGTGTTTAGCAGCTTTTCATGTTATGTGTAACTTGGTCAAAGACAATGCTAGCCTGAGAAGTGCACAATAGTAAATTTTGTTTTGAGTTAAGAAATAGAGTGTGTGTGTGTGTGTGTGTGTGTGTGTGTGTGTGTGTGTGTGTGTGTGTGTGTGTGTGTGTGTGTGTGTGTGTTAATATGGATCATTTGGTCTGTTTTAGGATACGCATGGAGCAGCTAACTGCCATCACACAAGAAGAAGCCAACTCTCTGAGAAAGAGAGACGTTGCAGGTAAATATGTGATGTGGGAAGTTCATCAATACAATACAGTCAATACAAATCAGTCACTCCTGCAGCATGAAACAAAAGATTATAGTCAACAAAAGCAATGTCCTTAAACATTGATTCTCAAACTGTAGTGCGTGTACCTCTGGTGGTGTGCGGAACATCTCAAGGTGCTAGAATCCGTTGCACTGTAGTCACAATAGTTTCTGCATTAGGATTAATAACTGATAATAGGGTTCAAAGGGACTCCATAGTTCACTACACCTTTGGAGCCACTGAAGATTGGCATACAGAGTGATGGTCACTAGCAGCACCTGACAATGATGAAGTCCAGGCTCCAATCTCCAATCAGTCCGAAATACTGGAAACTGAAACTCAAATCACAGTTTAAAAACATGGATAAACACCTTGTAAATAGTTTGTAACGTTTGGCTCAATGATGCACTAAAATGTGATTTTTGAGCTTGTTCTGGCTACTGTTCTTAGATTAGATCAGTAACCAACAGCTGATTGGCCCCTTTTGTTGAAGGGAGGGACTTGGTCTCTAGTTAAACTGCTGTGGAGCCACAAGAGGGAAATATAGAGCTGCATGTTGTCTATCCCTTACCTAGTGCAAAATATGCCACAGAAACATTGCAAGTAAAGTTTAATGACTTTATTTCATCTTAAACAACATAATTCATTGCAGTTTCCCGAGTGAGTGAGAAATCAGGAGTCCATTTGTCTTATGAATACTAAAACTTTAACTTTTACTTTGGTTTCATAATATTGAAGCATACATTGACATTTCTATTAATCATATTGATAGGCTTTTCAGGTGTATAGCGAGCCCTACTTTACACTGTCATTTCTCAATAATATGTTTCTAGTTGCCATGCAGACCATGTTATCTGAGAGCTACTCGATGAGGCTACTGCAGGAGGCCAGTGAGACCAGGAGACAGAACATGATGTCTGAGGCCTGCAAGAGGTAAATGTCAAAGATGTCTTCACGCAGACTTGTCTTACTCTTTAAAGTCTGACCACTGATATCTCTGTCACTGCAGTATGGAAACACTGGACAAGAAGTTTGAGCAGGTGCTGTCTCTACAGATGCTAGACAAAAGCAAAGCCATCAGCCAGATCCTTCAAGAGGTGATGGATCTTCTAATGAAAGCGTTTATTGAAAACAGGCATGTTTTAATACAAATTATTGACCCTCCATAACTTGCTCTTTGTTTCGTCTGGCAGGAAGAAATGCAGAAAGCAGCCTTTGAAGCCTTGCAGCTCCAGAGGGACTGTGTGCACGGCTACATACGTAATCAGGTAGATAATGCTGGAGATGCCTTTAAAGTAGGACTGGGCGATATATCGATATTTATATCTATATTGGGATATAAGCAGATGATGATATGGGCTGCGGCGATATCTTTTATATTGGGCATTAAAGTTTTTAAATAGTGTTCTGTTTTAATCTCGCGGAAAACCTTTTTTCCTGTTCCATTGCTCTGCTCTTCTCCCTGCTCTCAGTTCTTCCTCTACTCTGCTACCCTCCACCCCCACTCATATACTCATGCACAAACCATGGAAGGGCTATAAGATGATTGTGTGTATAAAGGAGAAATGAAGATCAAATCTTAATATGTTTAAATATAATTACAGCGGTAAAGGATTTCAGGGGTGTCCTAATTTTTTTTAGATTTTATATTTAATTTAATATATTTCATTCAACTATTTTTTGTCCATATGGACCAGCCCTAAGTGATAATTCAGCTAGGACTTTAATTATTCCACGTTTCTACGTAGGCTGCCTGAACATTAATTGCTTACATTAACAACACAGTCATTGGCCAGAACAGTTATAGCTGCTCTATCCCACTAGAGGTTTTTACCCTGTATTTCCAGCCATTGGATTACAGGTTTAAGGTGGACTTCATCCACAGCAGAAGTTTTCATTTTTTCTTCCTTTTTCTCTTAATTTTGGCGTTTTTCTTTTGTTTGTTTGTTTGTTTGTTTGTTTTTTTCTTTCCACCCCCTTTGCTTCTCACCCCCAGTGCAGTTTTCATATTTCTCAGACATTACTGGTGGTTGTGTTTTTTCATTTGTTCAGTCTTTTGGCTCCACTGGGCCTATTCACCCTCCCTGTGTCTTCATGTCTCTAGATTAAACTAATTGAGGCAGAATTAATGCAGCTGACAAAGCTGGAGGTTAAAAGGAAGAATCTGGATGCAGAGAACCTGCAGGTATGTTGGGAAAGTAGAGTCTGTGGTGGCTTCAACTGTAGTCTGTTTATGTGTTTGTGTAGAATAGCGGTTGTGTTATTCAGTAAGAGGTGTAAATCTGATTCATTTGATGCTGATGCCACAGGAGAATAGTTCAGTGCATCACCACGACTGTATTAGTCCTGAATTTGATGGTCCAGTTTTCAGTTATTCAAAGTTATCTTGCAGTTTGTGTGGCAGAATGAGTGAAAACATACATCATTACAATTTAAAAACAAAAGGTGGTTAACAGTGTAATTTTTTTTGTTTTTGTCTGAAATCAGCACAGGGTTACGGTTATGTGTACAGTTTATATCACACTCCACAAAAAAGTGTGTTGGAGGTCATTGCCCTGTTGGAACAGGAGTGTCCAAGTTTCAACCATCTAGCTGATGGTTTGAGGCTATGCTGAAGATTTTTCTGGTAGTCCTCTTTTGTTTTTTGGATGTTCTGGGGGATAAATGCCTCACCATTGGAGAGAAGTACCTCACCTGTTTCATATTTCCTCTTAGATGAGGGTGACAGTTCTTCTTCCACACCTTGTCATGTTGACTACAGCTCCCAGTAACTTGTATTTGTGTATGATTTGAAATGATTATCCTGGAATCTGATTATTTAAAAATGGCTCCAAAACATTCCCGGTTTGTGTACATTTTTCATGATTCTTCTTGGAACCATGGCATTGGTTGCTTATTAAGTGGGAGTATCATATCTTTGATCCCATGTTGATTTCAGAAAACCACAAAAATATTAAATCCTGTTTGATGCCGATTGAAGGTGTTATCACTCATTCTGCCGCAGAAAAGGAACAGTTCAAAGACATAATTGAAAGCCCAATATCACTGTGACCTTAATATCCAGTATATGTCAACATCTAACTGCTGTACAGTTTTCTTTTTTATATAATTTTATTGTGGTAATAAAATCAGTCTGACTTATTCCTAAATGAGTTAATTTATCACCTATGAACTGAACAATTGTAGGGAAAACGGGTGCAATTTCCACATCAGTTTTTACATCAGATTTTTTTCCTCCACATGCTCTTCTGCTTCTGTCATTGACCACTCTGCACGTCATATTCACAGTCAAGTTGTATATTGTTTTTATATCTTTTACCCTTTGGTCTTCTTTACGTCTCTCTCTCTCTCTCTCTCTCTCGCTCTCTCTCTCTCTCTCTCGCTCTCTCTCTCTCTCTCTCGCTCTCTCTCTCTCTCTCTCTCTCTCTCTCTCTCTCTCTCTCTCTCTCTCTCTGTCTGTCTGTCTGTCTGTCTGTGTGTTAGGAAGTATTGTCTGAGCAGAGGGAAGCTCTCACAGACATTCTGCAGCAGTTGCTGAAGCAGAAGGACCAGAGAGAGATGGAGCTCAAGCAGGTCTTGGTAAGACCACTGCTGACCCTGGGTCAGGTTCAATCAGCAGATCAGTGAAAAAGACAACTTACAAATAATTGATTTCTGGTGAAAATTCCTGTATTTTCCTGAATTAATATCGCAATATGCACCAATCGGCCATAACATTATGACCACTTCCTTGTTTCTAGTCTCACTGCCCATTTTATCAGCTCCTCTTACTGCACACGGGCCCTTTGTAGTTCTAAAATTATAGACTGTTTCTCTGCGTACTTTGTTAGCTTCCTTTCACACTGTCCTTCCATGCTCAGGACCCCACAGGACCACCACAGAGCAGGTATTTTGTGGGTCAAAATAGGTATGTCATTTTCAGCACTGTAATGACACTGACATGGTGGTGTGTTACTGTGTGTGAGGCTGATATGAGTGGATCAGACACAGCACTGCTGCTGGAGTGTTTAAACACTGTCCACTCACTGTCCACTCTATTAGACCCTGTTACCTAGTTGGTCCTCCTTGTAGATGTAAAGTCAGAGACCGAAACTCTGATTTTACATTTTGTGTACATTTTTCTAGTCCTTTATCAGTGCTCACAGTATGCTGCCCACAGGACTCTGTAGGCTGGATATTTCGGCTCTTATGCCATAAATGTTTCTTCCAAACAGTCAAAATCCACATTTTGATCACTCTCTGGACAGATCTCATTTACTCCCTTGTCAACAGAATGTGCTGATCTATTTTATAGATGGAGATGGAGCAGAAGGGTGACTCCACTCAGCAGAACTACTGGATGATTCAGTATCAAAGACTGCTGGATGCCAAGCCGTTGTCCCTCCGAATGCAGGTTTGCCCTGTTTCAGTCTGTTGGATCCTGCACTGTTTACAGCTACATGTAATGAATGATCTCATCTAAAAACGAACTGTTCTTTACCTTTTTATCAGGAGGCTGGTGTGGATAAGGATCTGGTGAGTTTGTTGTGTAAACTGTCTGCCCAGCACTACCTGCCAATCATAGCTCATCATCGAATCACAGCAGAGGCTCTGCGTCACATGACCACCAGAGACCTCAGCAAGGTCAGTTTTCTTTTCTTTAGGATCTACTAAAGCATATTTTCATAAATATCATAAAATGTCTATAAATATTGATGCTATATTATTTTTTCATATCAGCCAGCCCTAGAATACAGTATGTAATACAGAGTTAAAACGACATAAACAAATCTGCTTAATTTTCGCGAACTTGATAAGGTTGAGTCAAGTTACCAGTGCTGTCATAGTGTACGTTTCTCTGCCCTTGTTACATTTATTAGCCTTGTAGCTTTAATACAAAGCTGATGAAACAAGCATTGAACTCCTGACATGTCTTGATTGACTGCATTAGGAATAAGGGGACACTTGTGCAATGTTGATTATTTTGCTGAACTGTACTTTGAACTGTCTGAAGCGTAATCAGCTCTGTTTTCTGTCTTGTTCTCTCAGCTGGGGATCAATGAAGTGGGAGTGCAAAAGTCTCTCCTTCATTGGGCCAGAGAACAGCCAAGTAAGCAACAACTTACATTTCACTTCCTCAAAAATGTCAAGACCTAGAATGGAAAACTGTATACACACACACACACACACACACACACACACACACACACACACACACACACACACACACACAGAGCGCGTTTATACTCCCTGTAATGACGTACAGCCAAAATAGGGCTTGAGGGGTATACAGGCCCCCAGCTTTGAACTGTGGAGCAGTGGAATTATGGCACTCCATCACTCCATCTAATACTGTTCAGTTGTGGAGTTGGGGATGAGTTAAAGAGTTGATCATTCACAATTCTGAGCTCATTAACATGCTGGTTGCTGAATGCAGCCAAATTCCCACAGTGCTCCAAAATCTAGTAGACTTCCCTGGGCATTAGGGGCAATTACCTCAACATAAGCTCTTTTTTAATACCCTTGATTTCAGAAGAAACAATAAGTGAACGCATGACCCAATACTTTTGTAATTGTGTTTACATTCAAACTCACTTGGAATTCAAATGTCTCACCACTCAGGTTCCCCTAAGAAACCTCAAGAGGAACAGGAAGCTGGTCCATTTGTACCCAGTGCCCCCCTACAACAGCAGCTGTCCCCACCACTGACCCCCAGAACCCCCGTCACTCCAACAGCACCGAGCCCAGTGGACGGACCCAGCAGTTCTGAATGCGTGGTGTGTATGGAGGCTGAGGTAAGGTCGTCTTTTAACCCTTTAACATCTGGATTATTATCATTGTGATAATCTTGATTCATTATACATAATTATTTGTGTGATTGCCTACTGCAATCACACTTTTTAATTATACAATCACAGTACTGTTCTTCAGTTCTTAAGGAGTCCTCTAATGGTCAGATCTGTTGTAGTAGCACATGGGGACCCTGTCAGTATTAGGCAGATGGTGCTGTTATTGTTCAATGTACAATTATTTAAAATTTGACATGGAATGCCCTGATGTGACCAAAAAAGCTTAGGTTTCATGGAATGAAATATAGACTTAATTCTAACGCTACAGTGTTCAAATCACTTTCTTTAGTAAAATCAAGTGATTCTTTTTAACTTTTTTTGACTATATTTAAACATATAAAATGTATAATTTCTTCTTTATACCCAACAAAGCATCTTCATGCAAGAGCTTTGTCTTATGCCCCCTCCATGTGTGAAAATTGAGAGTTGGGGTGGAGTGGACCAAGGTTTTCTACAAGCCTGTAACAGAACATTTAAGATTTTACAACTATATAAAAAAAATCAGTCAGTCACTATCACACTCTGTTTATATCCTGAAATAAAAATCGATATATTGCCCAGCCCTGGCTCAGTGGTGGCTCAGTGGTTAGAGCACTGGATTATTGATCAAAAGGTACAAAACCTTTAATCCCTTTCTGCTCCAGGGCATCCGAAGCATGGCTGACCCTCTAAATTCCGTTCAGTTCAGATGTATTTATATAGCCATTTTCACAGTAAATGTCACAAAGCAGCTTCACAGAGATCCAAGTCTCTTTAAAGCAAGCCAAAGTCAACAGTGGCAAGAAAAAATTGAGAGGGAGAAACCATGAGAATATAATTGTACTGTATAAAGTATAAATACATTTTTAAATGTTGCATTTTAAACGTAGGAAAATGAGCGTCTCTCCATTGCATCAAGACCGAGACTCATGATGTAACATTTGCTTTTTGACTTGTTCTCCAGTCTCAGATGATCTACCTTCCATGTGGGCACGTGTGCTGTTGCCAGGTGTGCAGCGACGCCCTGAATTCCTGCCCGCTGTGCCGCGGTATCATCTCTCAACGCATCCGCCTTTACCACGGCTGAACCCTTACAACACACAACAGCTTTCCATGCGAGAGGTCGATGTACGCAGACCAGGTCTCACTCATTCAGTCGGATCCTTCCTGAGATTACTTCTCATTTCAAACTCGTCCGGTTTCACTCTTTCTGCATGAAGTGGTATTCGTTTAAAAGGCTGTTCAATGTATCCACTGCTGCACTTTCCCATCTCAACTGTCCAATCAAATTAGAGTATTTCTAGCTGGGAAATACTCTAGAAATTTACCCTTTTCTTATTTAAATTGGTGTTAGTTTGCTGAAAATGAACAGAAATAATCAAAGATTATTTAGCACTAGTTCCAATCTTATGCACTTGCACTACTTACGTATTTGTGCCTTTCTTGTGTCTGATGTCTGTTACCCCTGACCTTCACCTCATGACGATTACAACACAGCATTCGTTTCATTCATCCACCTGACCTCAGAAAAGAAAGAAACATCCCTCTAACTAATTTCTGCGTCGGCCCTTCTTTGGTCTTATGGCTTAATGTCCGCAGTAACGGATTTTAAATGGTTACAGATAAATACTGACCTAATTAAAGAGAGAAAGAAATCAGCCACAGCTGTAGCATGGTTGTCTACATACATTTGGATATTTCCCATTATGTAGTTTAAGCAAAACTTACAATAATCATCATCATAAATAATAATCATCATCATAAATAATCTGCACATTACTTTGGGAGTGTTTCTCAACCATGATCCTCAAGGCACCCCTGCCTTGCCCCTTTTAGTGGATTCCCTGCAACGCAGTTGAATCGGGTGTGTTGGAAGCAGGGAAAATACTACAATGTGCAGAGCAGAGGCGCATCTATGCCAGGGTTGAGAGCCACTGGATCTGGACTTCTATTCTAGATGTGCTTTTGTGAAACATTTGGAAATTGGTGACTGGTGTAGTCATTTCTGGATCCCATACTACAAAGTATCCACTGAAGACTTGTTATCACTTGTTCTGTAAAGTCTAAAATGCAGCATTTAGTTCTGATCCTGGAATGACTTGGGTCTGTTTATATCTGATCTGAACTGCAACCACTTGTTTATCCATTCAGCCTCTTCCTGTGCTGTGCTAAAGATGTTCCCATGCTGTCCTGAAATTCACAGTTTTACATGCTGTCCATCAAATGTAGGAGACACAGACCACATGTCCAATGACGTACTGCATGAAGGGGAGGGGATTTGACTGTCTTGGAGAGATGGATTTGTTTATATTGCTACCTCCTGAAGTAGTTTGAGTGATTGGATTTCAATGTGTGTTGTGTTTACACCATTTTTATTCGTTCTTGGCTGAATTCACGATGGATCAAGTGACCAAGAATCAGAGTGAACACAGTGATTTCTCTAGTTAAGTGTACCTGATCCAAATGGTCGATGAATCATCAGGTGTAGTAGGTGTTACAGCAAAGAACTCACTAAACTGTCCCTCCAGGACCAGAAGTGAAAACCCCTAGAACAGGACATTGAAGGGTAAAATGCAGACACTGTTTTGAGTAACAGTACTGCCGAAAAGTCACTTCAACCCACAACCACCAAACAAAGGCTATGCAGACGTCACAAACCGTCAAACATGTCCGCTTGTGTTGCCACACTGGCTACATAGCCTTTGGCACTCTTCTAGATCCCTGCAGTTCCATCACTCTAGATTTGACATGGTTGTGTGTGTTGTATTGTGAGTGACACAGAAGACACTTTGGTTAATTATTACAAATTGTGTACAAACTTAGTGCTGTTAATTTGGATTTAAAACCACAGTGCTACGTTTGGGGTAGTGTTTGATCTTATTTCCACTAGTTTTGAAGAATCTAATAAAGCATTTTGCCTGAATGTCAAAATATCACATCCAAGTGGCTCAGCGGTGTAATACTCTAGAACCATGATCTGAGGATTGCAGGTTCATATCCTGAACCCAGTGTGATACACAGACGTTTCTTTTAGGGGAAGGCACTTTGAAATCTGATCTGCATGTGTGCAAATCCACATGTGAATGTGGTTTGGATCCGATTTGAAAAAGGAAAAACAAAAACATGTTGTCTGTCCAGACCAAAAATCTAGAAATGCCGAAAATACGATTTGGGCTGAAAGTCTGAACATTTATTTAAAACATTTACATTTTACTTGTATGTACTTGACAAGTGTTTGAATGTTAATAGTTGTTTTTATTTTTGTTATTATTCAAGTGCAGTTTTGGCCATATTTCCATTTTAATCCTAAAACTGCTCCTGATTAAGTATATTTAGGTTCTCTGACATTTTCCACCCATGAACCTCAAAACCTGTTGCCTCACTGCACCTACAATTTAGCAGTTAGTTTCAAATCTGATGCTGTGTTCTCTTTTATTACCAAGTTAATCACTGGTTAATCACAGTTCCTTTTGTCTACAATGATCTGTCTATTTCTGTAGACAACGGTTTCATCTATTGCTGAAACAATACAAAATAAAATTGTAATAAAAAAACGAGAATCCACTGAAGTGCTCTTATAACCTAGCATGCTTTGTACCAAGTGACTCGCATAGAAAGCAATGGAAATGTATTTTAGCCAGTAATTTAAAGGTTTGCATGGTGTGAAACCTGTTGTATTTATAATATAAAAGTCCTGCGGTCAGGTCCACAGTGACCAATCTGTATTTTTGCCCTCCACCACATACAATCCAGCTACACACAAATCTGCCAATCAACACATCTCTGTATGTTGCTGTAACTTTTAAACTACAAAAGTACACCACAGTCCCTGGAAAAGATTCATGTTATATAATCTTTAATTCCATATACCTTAATCAGCGTATTTATGTACCAAACAGCTTCCAATTGAACTTTATATAGCATGTTCTGACTGGCAAAAAGTATGACTAGCAGGTCGTTGGTGTTCGTTAGTAAATATCACAGTGTTTTCTCTGTCCTCTAGTTTCATATAATAGTCACTGACTCTTCTGTCTTACATGTGAAGACTTGTCATTTTGTCTTGTTTTCTACCATCAGACACTGTGTTAGTGTGTGAATTGTGGATGGATTATTTTTTGTAAGTAGGTTGAAATCTGTAGTCTCTGTGTAATTTAAGTTTGTTACATTTTAATTAGTACATTTATTTGTGTGATGTCAGGAATATGTAAAATAAACTTGCTTGACATGACTCTTTCTCATGACTGTTTCTTTAGTCTTACGCGCGCGCGCACACACACACACACACACACACACACACACACACACACACACACACACACACCACAAAAAGATCACCAAGTGTGATCAACATCAACTACATCATGACAAGCGAGACAGAGATTTAGACCAAGTCCGTTATTTAGACCAAGCCTGTGTATTGTACCTGCACAAACAGCACAGTTACAGGTTACCACAGGTGTGTCATGTTTCTGAAAAGCTGATAAAAATAGAACATACACTCAAAAGTTTTAGGACGCCCAATCTGGGTTCTGAATCTTTGGACTGGTACTGTACATATATTATACAGTGTCCTGTTGTTCATCAAGAGATCACAGCACAATGACTGTCTGAAATTGATGTTATACTGAATTACAATCAACCACAACATTGTCACCTCCATGTTTCTACAATCACTGTTTGACTTACCACATTCTCAGCACTGCAGCGACACTGACATGGTGGTGTTGTGCTGGATCAGAGACTAAGAATGACGCACCACTCACGATTGTTGTTCCAGAGAAAAGAACCAGGGTCAACTCCATATTTGACAATGTAGTTTCCAATGTGTAGTTTTTGTTTCTTACATAAGTGGCAGGAGGTTATTAAATTATTCTTGGCCTTAAACTCAAGCTTTCACAACATTTTTTTATTTAACACTTGGTATTTTTAAAATTATTTTAAGATTAAATTATTAATCTTTTCAAATGTTGGAAAAATGTGAAGATTTAAGATCTTATTTTTACTGTTTTGCTGAGTCCTAGTTTAGCCCTGATGTGAAAGCTGGGAGTGGAAGAACATGGTGCAGGGTGCTTGATCTCTGGAAGCATGAAGGCACTGCTAGTCTAACTTTTTGTTGCTTAAATGAATAAAATCACTGTGGGATACAGACAGAACATCACACCATAAGCAGTCAGATATGCAATCTCTATTTTAAATATCTTGGTCTGGCCTTTTGTGCCTCAGAGCATTTGAGTCCAATATTCAAAATGTATCACACAATGTGATTTCCTCCTGTCTTCTGTGTGTGGTGTCATTTACATTAATACAATCATTGCAGAACACAGAGTAAATGTGAATCTGTTGGGGGGGTTTTTTGTGCTCACAGAGTGAAGGGAATGACTGTGGACTGTAATGCCATGGCAAAAGTAGTTCAACCAAACATCAACCAACTGGACATCATGGATGAGGAGTGGGAGCTCAGCGACTCCCCTCAGAGTGATGACCTTAAGCTACTAGGTGAAGAGAATGTAAGGATGGAGCCCAAGTTCCTTCAGTGTCTGTAACCACATTTAGTATCTTACTGAAAGGATCATAGACCTCCAAGGATTATTGTGCATGAGGAGTGAAGATTTGTCCAATCCCCCAGAAAACATACTGTAGCACAAACTGCTTCAAAAAAAAAACATTCACTTTGGCAAGGTCTTGTGGAGCACATGCCTCAAAGTGTCAGAGGCACCTGCACAATATTAGGCTGATTAGGTGAATGTATTGCTGATTATGTTTACCAACAACTGGCCCCATATAAAAAAGCAGTCAGGTGATGTCTATCAGGAATATAAATGAAAGCAGTGGCAACAGTTGGCAGGTTGTAGGCTGCTCTCACACCTTCTATCCCATTCGTGTTGTTATGCCAATGGGCTCATATTAATCTGATCCACAGAGTCCTATTGGCAATACTGTACAGGGACTAGATAAGCTGTGTGTGCAATGAATAAATTAATTACAAGGGGTGTCCAAAAACATTTGGACATACTGTATGTATGCATATGTACAAAAATCAAAGCTGTGTACAAGTAGAGATACCACAAACTCGCAAAATGACATTACTTATTTGTATTGGAAATGGCTACTTTAATTTAGTACATTAAAGTTTGTTTGCAGTTATTGAGAACAGATATTGAAAATGACATTAAAGTCTTTTATAAAATGCTAAACCACCAGGCACATCCTGTTTCGGGTATATTTCTATGTTTCTCATTCATCCAACGTGCATGTATGTTTCCTGGTAGGGCGATTCCTTTGAAATCCCATGTCCTATGGGACAGTCCTCCAGTTGTTGTCCATTACATACATGCTGTCACCCAAAGAGACACAATGGAGGGGATCACTAAGTGGGAGTTGAACAACTGCATTAGCAATCAGTCCAAACATACTGTGGCTGTTCTCATTTCACTGGCTTTATGAAAAGTGGATCCCAGCAGAGTTGAAAGCATGAAGAATCTGTAGCATAAAAAGCATTTCATTAACTGAAGCTGAACTTAAGCACACTGAAGAAACTGGTGAAAGAATGCTCAAGTAAGCAATGGACTTGTTTGCAAAAGTGAGTTTACTTGCACCATGAAATCATTAATATCCATGGATCGTGCAGGCTTTTCACAGAACTTTGCTTCCTGAAGAACAACTTTGATCTTCTGAGAAATGCTGAAGTCTACTTCCTATTGATACAATGTGATATTAATTAAAGTGCCTTAGACATAATGGGATTGTGCATTGCATGTTACCAAGGCTGCTAAAATTAGGAAATACTAATGCATCTGAACAAATTTGAAAGGTTTTTGATTCGAAAATGAAACCGTCGTTTTATATTGATGATACTGTGGTTATTATTCAGATTTGATTTAAAATGTTTTAAATATTTTGAGATTCTGGTTTTCATGAGCTATAAGCATTATTGATCAACAGAAAAACAAAAATAGCTTGAAACGACACTTTATATGTGATGAATCTAAACAGTGTCTTTTTGAATATCACGAATGTGATCATGAATGAGCTTTTTAACGATATTTTTTTAGATTTGCTTACAATGTTGTGAACAGAGCAGTGAATTCTATGAGTTCTTCTCCAAAAGCTGCTCAACAGCAATAGACCTTTTAAGACAAAATACAATTTATTTTATTTTTTTAAAACACAGCTGTCAGATCTTTGAATCATTAAACCTAAAAGTACTACCTTGAGTAGTAGCACTGTGTGTTTTGTTCTTTCTTACAAATGCAATTCTGACAAGGCCATCCCACTCCTACAGGTAAATACAAATGAAGACAGACTCAAACATGTAGCTGTCACACAAAAATACAAGCTGTATTTCCATCTTTGCCAGTTTTTACTTTTTGTCTTAAGTGTGTCTAAATATTTTCTCTAAATTATCATATTGTTTGTTACAATGAACTGAATTAGAAATGCTTTTACATTAGCTTCCACTGAAAGCTAAGAAGCTTTTTTAGTTTCCCCAAATTGCCATTTTGGACATACAAGGATTTTGAGTGACAACAATTAAATGCCCATATGACATATTTTTGCTATGCATTCAGACCTGAAAATTGATTGATGATTTAGTAAATAAATCACGATTCTCTCCTTTATAACATTCCTCCAGCCATCCACTCATTTTCTTCTTTGCTTCATTTTCTTCTCTGCTTCTTCCTGCTCAGGGTTGAGGTATGTCAGGAATCACAGGGAACAAGGCAGAAAAACCCAGGATCACGGCACCACTTCATGCCAAGGTGCCACACAAACCCTGGTCTGTTTATATCTGATCTGAACTGCAGCCAGTTGTTTATCCATTCAGCCTCTTCCCAAGCTTTGCTGGCTGGCTGGCTTTTGCTGCTCATCACTCTTATTCTCAACTCTCTAAGGCCCGAAATACGTTTCTCAAAGACGTGCTTTCTAGCTGTTGTCCTGTGCAGAGTTTTAGAGCTGTTATAAGCATGTTGCATTTTTACAGCAGGACCATGTGTTTGCACTGACATTTGCAGTTTCATCCTTGGGTTTGTTTCTACTGTAATATGCATTTTTCAGATGTGCCGATTAGCTGGAGACCCAATGACACTAGGGGCACATGTACTCTTTAAAATAACCTTTTATTGAACATTTCAAATACATAGAAAAACACTTGGAAACAACATTGTCTCTGTTTCTAATTAAATAAACTATATGAAAATTTTGTCAAGGCACAAAATATTAGCCACAATCCTGACACTGCTCAGCCATAAGTAGCACCTGTCTAATATTGAATAGGTTCTCCCTTATTCCTCTACACCGGCGCTGACCTGTCGAGGCAGGCTCTCCACAAGAATGTCACAAGAAGGTGTCCTGTGGTCACAGCACATCCTTTACGTCCTGCAAATTGTGACGTGGGATCTCCATTAACATCACTGAGCCTTAGGTGCCCATGACCCTGTTGCTGGATCACCACTTGTCCTGTCTGATATTTTGTAGGTGTTCTAATTCAGTTACCACCAGACTTTAGTTCTAGTCACTCAGATTCTTATACTTGTCCATTTTTACTTACAAATACACTTTCTGACCCTTTGAATGCCTTCAATTTCTATGAGGACATTTTTGATTATGCATATTTCCTTAAAAGGAAAAGTCCATGTTAAAATTTCAATGGGGAAGGAAAAAAATGATCTGAAGAAATGAAAAATATCAAACCGAAAAAAAGAAAACATTAAGGCCTACTGCTGTATCTGTGCCACGGTGGAATAATGTTTTTCATGTTTTCTATCCTTCAGTGGTGCTAATGTTATGGCTGATCAGTGTAATTAATCTAGTCTCCATGCCTCAGATAGTTGTGAGGGTTGCTAAGGTTTAGTCTTCTACACCATTTCTCCATTTCAGTCTTTGGAACCATCATCTGCCTTTATAATAATGGAGGAATGTGTTGTGAAGTCTGATTGGCCACATCCAGCATTATTCCAATCTCCATGATCGTCGCTCTGTGTGTCCAATGGATGCCCATCTGAAACCAAAGCTACTGAGGAGTCACTTGTCAGCTCCAGTGGCTCCAGGTGGGTGGTTTCATTTGCAGTCATGTAGGTTTGGTCCAGGCTTGACTCAAAAGAATCCTCTTTTTCACATTTGATTCCACTCTCTTCCGTGTTCTTGTCCTCGCCCGTCTCCTGTGTGGAGAGGTGCTTCTCATCCTCTGCCTGATTATCTGCTGCAGAATCGACCTCCTGCAGTTCTCTGAGAAGTTGCATGGTCACGTGCTAGGATAAAAAAAAAAACATAATTCAGCTAAACACTCAACAAAATAGCCAATTCATTCATAAACCAAGCAGCCACTTCATTAAAGCCACCTCCATGTTTCTTCACATATCATCCATTTTATGTATCAGCTCCTCTTATCGTACAGGAGCACATTGTAGTTCTACAATTACAGTTTTCCATTTGTCTCTCTGCATGCTTCCTCCTGTTCTTCAAAAGGTACGAATGGACTTGATACAGCAGTGCTGCTGAGGTTTTAAAACCTTAACACGCCACCATCGACATCGCAGTGTTGAGAATGACCCACCGCTCAGGCCCCATGGGGTCCTGAACATTGTATGCAGAGAAACAGATGGACTACAGCCTGTAATTCTAGAACTACAAAGTGCTCTTGTGTGAGAAGAGGTGCTCTCTTCTGACTGGTCAGAACTTACCTTGATGGTCTTGAGGAGCAACTTTAGAACAGAGTCACCAGTGTATGTCTGCTGCAGAGTGAAGTGTCCTCTTAGAGAGTGGAACAGTCTATTCATCACCTGTTTCACCTGTACCAGACACACACACACACACACACACACACACCCACACATATATATTGATACCACAAAAAGATCACCAAGTGTGATCATCATCAACTACATCATGACAAACGAGACAGAGATTTAGACCGAGTCTGTTATCAGCCTGTGTATTGTAACTGCACAAACAGCACAGTTACAGGTTTCCACAGGTGTGTCATGTTTCTGAAAAGCTGATAGAAATAGAACATTGAATGGGGAACTAATTAATTTGGAAATTAATTTGGATCTATTATTTTGTCTCATTAGATAAAAATACTCAGTTGCCAGTTCATTGATGGTGCAGAAATTCATTACACTGCTGGTCCCACTGGGTGGGTCAACACCACTAAAGCCAATCCTAGAATCCCCCTGTATGTTATAGGTCTGTTTTAATGTTTCCTGTTATTTTTCTGCCAGTTTTAAACTGCAGCTCAACCTTCTCCAACTCCAGATTTCAGTCTGAAACAGACCCATATACAGCTCTCAGTGTCTCAATTAAAATGAGCTTCTAATAAACATCCTACACAAAGTCCTGTAGCTCTTTCCAAAATTCTTTCCAAACCGTAATGTGTAATATCTCCTCCTCCAGGACTCTATTTCATGAACTATTTATCTATATTGTAATATAATCTCTATATTATATATTCTTTATATTTCTATAGTGTTTTCTCTACTAAATTATTATGTTATCTTTCTACTCTTTTCTGTACTGATGCTGGGACCTTCATTTCCCTGAGGGAACCCTCCCAAGGGATCAATAAAGATCTCCCCCCTTCCATCCCTCCATCCATGACTAAATGAGTGCTCCTCCTCACCTGAACGCCCACCTGGGTCTCGAGCAGTTGTCTCTCACTCTCTGCGTTCTTCTTTAATGTAGCACACTGCGACATATGGACACAGCTTTCATTAAGGCTGAGTAAACTGGGCATAAAGATTCTGATGGTACAAACACACATTCGACCATAACTCCTTTCATGTAACCCTTATTTAACCTGTTAGGCTCGTACCTGTTCTCGCAGCTGATTAACGACTCCTTCAAGTTTCATTCTCTGCACCTTCACAGTTGCATCACATCTCTCTTGCCACTCTAGATCCAGCTCAGCCTGTAGTTAAACACAAATAGTGTATTTTTATTGGAAATTACACAATAAAACAGCTGTAACATTGCTGTTAGGTCTGTTATCAGTATCTCTAAAGCAAATGCTGTTCATATGAACGACATTTTGTAGCATCTCGTCATTAAGGCAGGACTGAATTACGGTGAGGCCAATACGTTGCTTCATGTTATTTTTTCAATATTGAATCAAATGTATAGGAGTCTTGCATGCAATTTTTGTTTCCTCTGCATAATTTAACTCCTTTCTCTCTGATCTTCAAAAGGCCAGGATGCCACAAGACCACCACAGAGCAGGTATTATGTGGGTGGTGGGTCATTCTCAGCACTGCAGTGGTGTTAGTGTGTGTTACACTGGTATCAGTGGATCAGACAACAGTGCTGCTGGAGTGTTTGGACCCCTCAGCTTCCCTGCTGGACTAAGAAAAGTCCACCAACCAGAAATATCCAGCCAGCAGCATCCTGTGGGCAGCATCCTTTGAGCACTGATGAAGGGACAGATGATGACCAGCACAAACTCTGAGACAGAAGCTCATCTGTACAGTTTTTATCCACAAGGTGAATTGACGAGGTAGGAGAGTCTAATAGAGTAGACAGTGAGTAGACAGTGTTTAAACACTCCAGCAGCACTGCTGGGTCAGATCCACTGGCACCAGCACAACACACACGAACACACCACCATGTCAGGGTCACTGCAGTGCTGAGAATAACCCACTTCCAATAGAATACCTGCTCTGTGGTGGTCCTGTGGGGTCCTGACCATTAAAGAACTGGGTGAAAGGAGGCTAATAAAGTATGCAGGAGAAACAGCTGTTAAAATGGACAGGTAATGTATAAACAAGGAGGTGGTCATAATGTTATGGTTGATTGGTGTATATTCATCAAATCGTCATAAAGCTGAAATAATTCCATTTTAAAATACATCCTCAAACTGTTCACCTGCTGTCTGGTGTGTGCATCAGCGCAGGCTCTGGCCCTCCTGAGCTGCTCACGGAGCTGCTGGTTCTCCTCTTCACTGCTCCTCTGTTGCTTCTCCTGCTCCATCAGAAGACGCTCCCGTTCCAGCTGCCACTTCCTCTTCCTATCGGACAGCATCTAGCACAGCAAGATTAAAGGGACAACAATGAAACCAACTTTAGGCGCACACACACACACACACACACACACACACACACACACACACACACACACACACACACACACACACACACACACATATATACACACACACACACCAAAGCTTTCAGGAGACTCATCACTTGAGGTCTCTCCCACACACACCCGTTCAAGGATCTCCTTCTCAGTCCTCAGGTCATGGACGTCCTCCTCCATAGTTTTCACTGTCAGTTCCAGTTTCCTGCACTTCTGTTTCTCTGCTCTCCACTGCTGCTGAGACTGCTCCCTCTCATTCCTCAGCTCTACAAACACAAGCACAGTTGTGTAGAAAAAATTCCATCACCATATGTCAGGGTCACTTTAAAAATCGTAAGGCTCAATTTCTCAAAACTGCTCAGAATTCAGATAGAACCTTATAGTTCCAAAGGGATGACTGAGCTGTGGAGCAGTGGAACTGTGTTCTCTGGGATTCCCTCTCTCCACCTCATTCTCAATTCCCCAACATCCTCACTTCACTAACCCTCTCATCACTGAATGCAATCAAATCCTCACAGCAATGCTCCAAATTCTATGAAAAAGCCTTCCCTGGACAGTGAATGGAGTTAAAAGTGGAATAAACTTGTTAAAATACAAACGAGCTGGTGTCCCAATACTTTTGTCCTCATAGTGTATGTACCTTCTACTTGAGCCTGCAGGGAGCTGATGAAAGCACAACGGTTGTGGTCTTCATGCAGGGCAGTACTGAGTTGAGACTGCAGCTCTGCTGCCCTCTGCTGGTGATGTCCTGCCTCATCCTGCAGTTGACACACACGAAACGAGGAGGAACTCGGTTCTTCTGCTAAATGCACCTGTATATGGACGATGGTTGTCAAAATACTGGACACTGTTTTTTTTTTATAGATTCTCAAAAATATTCACTTTTAATTTCATAATTAAAAGGTAATTTAGGCTAACCTGAGAACTCTGGCAGCATTAGAACTGACTGTACCTTTTCTTGCTCAGCTTGTAGGAGCCTGGCGTGGCTGTTCTGGCAGCTGTTCTGCAGAGTATTGCTGCTCTGTTCCATCAGCAAGCTGTTCTGCTCCATGTACCTAATGTTCATGCACAAACACACGGAGCAATAGCTGAGAAATGCCAAGTAAATGCAACTTACGGCAAGTCATCTAATCTTCTGTCTTCACTGTCTACAATTCCCCAATGATCTAAAAACTAGAAGAAGATGAAGGATAAAGCATGATGTCATGGTGCTGGTGGACCAGGTGCCCCTGTTGAATGTTGAAAAACCATTGCGTCAATAAATCTCATAGATGCTTAAAGAAGCATCAGCATTAAATCTTTGTCTAATTTCACCACTAAGTTCACCAGCCCAGGAGTCTTGTATGGTATGTACCGGTCAGTGAATATAAATTAAACGCTTGGAATTTCACACACAAATTTGCAGAAGAGAATATGTCCATGTCCTCTGCGTACAGAGTATTCTGCAGAACAAACCTCTGCTTCTGTTCAATAAGCTCTCCTATTTTTCGGGCCTGCTCTTCCACTTTCGAATTCCTCTCCAGGATCTCTTTCTTCAGAGACGTGTTCTCCTGTTAAAGCACATGGTTTGGATTACACAAAAATCAGTTTTCCCCCAAAATCATGTTTAATGAGGTAAAGTGCACCTGAATGACTCTCTCTATGTTATGCAAGATCACGGCAGTTTCCAGGGATGTGGTGGACGCGCCGAAAGAACAGAAACCTTGCTTTTGTAGGTCTTCCAGCTGAAAGTGAAATATGATGCACAGTATTAAACTCTGGTTCATGTATTGCTAAGTTAGTCGAGTGCCAGTTGATTTTAAACCACTTTGCAATGCACAACCATAATTAAAAATACCTCTTATTAAAAAACAATAACGTCCTAATAACATGGTCATTTCTGTCTCTGGTATGATATGGACGTGTTTGCTTAGGTTTATGCTGAACTGAACACAGTCACGGGTTACAGCCATCAGAAGCAAAAGCAACATACTATACCTTGGAGGCCAAGATGTCCACTCTGTCTGCCACCCTTCCAACGGCTAACTGGACTTCGGTGTTATGCTGTCGTACCTCGGTTAACAGGAAGGAGTTGATGTCAGCAACTTCAAGGAAAAAGGCCATAATCATGTTAGAAACGGTCCTACATCTACTTTTCCTTCAACTGGATATATTTTGTCACATCTAAAGAGACACACAAGTGGATGAAGGCTGTGGAAGGGCTTTACTCACCTTGGTATGGCACGTGTGGGGTTGGAAAGACTGAGATCTGAGATGCAGCGTAAAGCTATTGAGCAAACACAGAACAAAGAAGGTCAAAAGTGAACATTCAAACAAAAGGCAGAAAATAAAAGCTGAAGGCAGCTTCAGGTATGCTATGGATTAGTGCCAATATACGTAAATCTCGGTGTGAGTAGACACCCACCTGCTGGGGAAACGCTGCAGTGTTGACCTCTGGGTGCTGGATGGCCACAGGTTTTGGAGACACTACAAAAAACATATGAACACGTGCAATTAGGGGTGCAACAGTACACCAAACCAGCAATTCACTTCAGATGTCAGTTTTTAACCACGATTTGCTACAATATGTACAATTTAATTCAAACAGAATTGAGAAAGTTACAGCTTGTTCAATCTAGCACCGTATAGCGCCCCCCTCAGGTAGTTAATACAGCCTGTGGTGCAGGGCTTACCAATCCTGCTCCTGGAGAGTGACCTTCCTGTAGGTTTCAACCCTAACCCTATCCCAAATCTAACACAGCCCATTCAGCCAATCAAGAACTTCTGGATGCAGTAATTCGTTGGATCAGTTGGGCTGGATTCAGGCTGAATCTAAAGTCTGCAGGAAGCCCTCCAGGAGCAGGGTTGGTGACCCTTGCAGTAGTGTGTCGAGTAAGCAGTACAGTGTAAATTCTAGCATCAATATGTTCACACTTGTTCATTTTCAGTTGCTTCAAAACCAAAAGTGGAAAAGTGAGAGATCACAAATAAAGAGAGAGGAAAATAGCATCGGAGTCACTCTTTCTACACAGGACAGTGAGAGAGTCATTTGTTTTCCAGGTGACTTGCAAGTGTGAAATTAAATTACTTACACTAATCACACATTTCACACATTCTGCACCAAACGATTGACCCTTCAGTACAAACACACAGAGTTATGCCTCCATGTGCAATTATTAGAAACAGACACGTAAGAAAATAGTGACAAATGGAAAAGTATTTTCTCACCCGCACAGGAAGGAGCTTTGGAAGCCATCGGAATGGGCTGTGGGGAGGAACTGGAGACAGCTTGAGGGGATGGATCACAAACTGTCCCAGATTCACTTATAATCTACACAGGTGGATATAAATCAGAAGAGCATGAAATGGAAATATTTTAGATATTTAAAGTGTTATATTCCTATATTTGAGTTATTCTTGCACTGATTTATTTTTAAATGTTGTGTGATTGTTATCCGAGTCATAGTTACACATACAACCTAACTAATTAACTAATAACTAATGACACACAAACATTAGTTTCCAAGAAGAAATATAATTGCTAATTTGCAAACATAGTCAGTGTGCTCAATTAAAGACAAACAGTACAACTGTTTGTGTTATTAGTCTGTAAGCTTGTGTCTTTCTATGTGTAACTTGGACAGTGATCTGCAGTTTTCACTAATAAAATGTGTTCTGAAGGCCATGTCATTTAAAAGAGTTCATCGTTTTAAACACACGTATGAGTTCATTACCTAGTTTCCCCACAAAACGTCTTACCTCTTTCTCAAGGCCGTTGTGTTCTGGCTGAACTGCAATGGCCCCTTTAAGGAAAGGCAACATGGGCTGACCCATCTTAGCCATGCGTGAGATCAGTCTGGCTTTAGTGTCATCTGAGGACTGTTTTCAAAGACAGAAAGATGAGTGAGTCAAGTCTTGGGTAAAACCGGGGTCTGGAACAGCTTTGTGTTCTACGCAAGGACATGCATGTCCAAATGTTTGTGGACATCCCTTCCAATGAATGCGTTCAGCTACTTCAAGTAGCACCCATTGCTGACAGAGATGTGCAAATGCACACACACAGCTTATTAGACCCCTGTTAGCATTACTATCACTGAATGCCATCAAATCCTCATAGCATGTGCACCAACATCTAGTAGAAAGCATGGACATTCGAGACTCTTTTTAACATCCTTGATTTCAGAAGGAACAATGAGTGATCAGGTGTCAATATAGTGCTGTTCCTGCAGAAACTGAGAGTGTGGTTGCTGATCGGGTATAGGTGTTGGTTGCTAAGGTTTTGCTATGCCATTGGTAATGTGCTGCTGTGGTATAGGTATTGGTTGCTAAGGTGTTGCATATTGTGTAAAACATTCAAGAGGCTGTGGATTAAAAGTGCTTCAGTACTCACCTTTGGAAGCTCATTTTGAGGTCCTGATTTAACATGTAGCGCTTGATCTCTAAAGATTGAACAGTCATTAACTCACAAACGCCTTCATCTCAAATATACAATCAATTAGGTTCATTTAGATTCATATTTAGCCTTTCAAATCTGCTGCACAGATTACATGGTTGGCTGACATGTGTTGGACAAACCTTTGGTCAGAGGAGACACAGACGGCAGATTGGATTATACCGTCAACACATGAGCTGTCCTGAGCAGGGACAGGGGATACACTGGCAGAGTCTGCCGATCCACTGCTAAGACAATCTTCATTTTTGGAGAATTTGACCTAAAGTGGAATAAAGATATGAACCGCCCTGTCTAACAGCAACCAGAGCCAAACTGGTACAGTTTAACATGAACTACTTGGATTTTGAGTAGATGTGAGAAGTTCCAACAATCTGAAAACCTACCTGATGAATCTCCACATCAAATACCAGGGTGCTCAATGCTGGTACATGGCTTGGAACACCCTTTGACCCATAACCCATACTGGGAGGAACGACAAGGAGACGGCGTCCTCCTTTTTGCATTCCCACAATCCCTTCTTCCCATCCCTAAAAAAAAATATTGAGAGACAAAGAGAGAGAGAGAGAAACACTGTTAGTTGGTAAGTTGCACAATTCTCTATACACCGATCAACCATAACATTACATTCACTGTCCATTTTATCAGCTCCTCTTAGCCTAGAGTTTTACCCTTTTCTAGTTCTATAATTACAGACTGAACTCCATCTGTTTCTCTGCATACTTTTTTATCCTCCATTCACCCTGATCTTCAACTGTCAGGACCCCACAGGACCACCGGAGAGCAGCTATTATGTAGGTGGTGAGTCATTCTCAGAACTCCAGTAACACTGACATGGTGATGGTGGTAGTGTGTGTTGCGCTGGTATGGAAGGATCAGCAGTGCTGCTGGAATGTTTACACCCCTCAGTGTCAGTGCTGGACTGAGAACCGTCCACCAACCAGAAATATCCAGCTAACAGCATCATGTGAGGACTGACGAATGACTAGAGGATGACCAACACAAACTGTGCAGAAACAGATGAGCTTCTGTCTCTGACTTTACATCTACAAGGTGGACCAACAAAGTACGAGTGTCTAATAGAGTGGACACTGAGTGGACATAGTGTTTAAACATTCCAAAAGCTCTGCTGTGTCTGATCCACTTGTACCAGCCTAACACACACTAACACACCCCCACATCAGTGTCAGTGACCCACCACCCACATAATACCTGCTCTGCTGTGGTCGGTTAACAAAATATGCAGATTAATAAATGAACTAGTCTGTAATTATAGAACTAAATGGACGGTCAGTGGAATTGATAAAATGGACAGTGAATGTAAAAACAAAGAGAGGTTCATAATGTTAGGGTAAATTGGTGTATGTCCAAATATTTGTGGACACCCCTTCTAATGAATGCGTTGAGCTACTTTAAGCTGCACAAACTGCTGAAACAGATGTGAAAATGCACACACAGCTTGTCTAGTATCTGTAGAGACGTATTGCCAATAGAGTACTCTCTGTAAACAAACATGGACCTATGGACACTGTGAACAAAGCTAGGTGTGAGCAAGACAGGTATAGTCTCCTGGAATGATGGTACTCCATTCAGATGAAGTGGATATCATCAGAAATCCTGACCTCACAAACACATTTTATTAATGAATGCAATAAAATCCTCACAGCCATGCTCCAAAACCTTGTAGAAAGTCTTTCATGTACAGTGGAGACAGTTACTCCACCAAAAGCAGGATAAACTCTTTAATACCCTTGAATTCAGATGAAACAATGAATAAGCAGGTGTCCCAATACTTTTGTCTATATGGAGTATGTAGAACATGGAAGATAATGAATAGTTATTACAAAACAAATGCCTCACCTTCCAGGCATTTCGGGACCCCAGCCTCACTCGCCGGAGCTTGTTTTTCCCTATGTTTGAATCAAACATCTACAAGACAGAAACAGAGAGTCTTGCTATAACCAACCATGAGGTCACACAAAATAGAGATTCATTCATAAGCACAAGGATAAACTGCAGGGTATTACTTAAGTAAAGAGGGGATGACCGGACTTAGTAACGAGCAGCACAGCTGTTCATATAGCAGAATCACGAGGGGAACCACAAACAAAGATTCACAGAAAGGTCTACTGAAACCCAAAATATGCAGTAAACAACATTAAGCATGTGAGCTTTAGCTATGTGGACACTGCCTCATTTCAAGTGCCAAGATACTTCCCGCCACACCAAGATACACCCCCCCCCAACCCCACACTTCTGGAAATCAAGTAATCACAGATAAAAATAGTAATATTGCTAATAACTTTCAAAACAGAACAACAAATAATACACACACACACACACACACACACACCTGTCCAATGGTGCCATTCTGAAAGAGCCAGCCAGAGAAGGCCACTTCCACAGTGTCCCCCACATCCACAGCCTGGCCCTCACCACGCAGCAGGTCCTGGACCACCAGACTTTCAACACAGGTCTGGCTGCTGCACTTGGCCAAACACACCTGACAAAGTGGGCAAAGAGGGGAAGAAATTGGGTGAAAAAGTGGGACAAAGAAGTGAGGGACATCACTGTTATGATTTATAACATTTCCTTCTCAGGTTTTTGGTCTGGTGTTGTATGTAAAACACTTTCCATCTAAAAGAAAGATAACGTACCTCTTTACAGAAGTCTAATCCAGCCTTTTCAGAGTCAAACTTCAGAGACCAGTTCTGACGGTGATCATCATAGAACGTGGCGTAGTTACCAGACTGAACCTGATGAGAAGAAAAGACAATTGTATTCAACACTCACTACTGGTCAACTGAACAGTACAGTACAGCACAACAACCCAACACAGCACAACACAGCAGAACACAGCACAACAACCCAACACAGCACAACACAGCACAGCATAAATACGAGAAAAAAGAACGCAAGACAAGAAAGGATTGCAAGAAGAGAGGAATTAAGGGAACAGAAAAGACAAGCAAGATGAGAGGAGAAGAGAAATGAAGGAAACACGCCAGAGGAGTGAAGATGGGAAGAGACAAGACATTCAAGAGATGAAAAGAAGAGCTTACTGTGAGGAGAAATCTAGGATGTATCCGTGCTGTTGTGATATGCTTCTGCTGACTTCCATACAGCAAGATATTATACTGTAAATACACATACAAAATCTATACCCATCACTTTCATTTATTATGTGATGTTGCTAAATTTCTTTTTCTTACTCCTCTTACCTCTTTGGTCACATGGTTTCCTAAGATGGCAGCACCCAGCCTGCCCTGCTTCATATACTGTCCATTTACACTGAAAACACAGCAGCTATGAGAACAAGTCAAATATTTCTATTATGAAAATCATAAAGAACACATTTGAGACACATTTACTCACTAGCAGAACGCATGGACCCCAGTAGCCATTAGGACAGCTCGAGCTGTTGGAGGCAGGCCTAAAATAACAACAAAAATAAAACATTCGACTGGGGTGGGTAATACGGCGATGTGTTCCCATTGTAATGATCAATGGCAGCACTGGACAGAAGAAGCCACGCACCAGCCATATTAAAGATCTGGGAGACCTACATGAACCATGGAGAGCATGAAGTGACCAACAAAAGGAAATGACATGTTGCCAGAAATATAATCTTTCTAATGACTGGACCCAGCTACATGGGATAGTGCAGAGGAGGTTAAACCTACTGAGTTTGATCATTACAAATGATAGATGGCATCAATATGTACCAATAGTGGCAGAAGATCTTTTGGGTTGCTTGGGGGCGGTGAACTGGAAAGACTCATTTCCCTGACTCTCAGCCTGATCCAGGCCAAAGAGAGAGGCCAGCTTTGCCCTGAGAGAGAGAGAGAGAGAGAGAGAGAGAGAGAGAGAGAGAGAGAGAGAGAGAGAGAGAGAGAGAGAGAGAGAGAGAGAGAGAGAGAGAGAGAGAGAGAGAGAGAGAGAGAGAGAGAGAGAGAGAGAGAGAGAGACTTATTTGTAAATCTGTTAAATTAGTGGCCATCTTGAAGTCCTGCAAGTTCTGAAGTGGGGCTTTCATGAATCAATGAGACTTAGGTGCCCATAACTCTGTTACTGGCTCACTAATTATCCTTTCTTGGAGCATTTTGGTAGGCATTACTGCTTACTGCAGCATATGGGGACTGGGATCACTTATCAACAGTGGTGTCTGTCCAAGGTCAGAGATATTTAGATATTCTATAAGCCAGCAGACCACTTTAACACAAACTGATTGTGAAGTACAGGATGATGGAAAACAACCAACAATAAAACAGAAAATATACACTGATCAACCAGAACATTATGACAGCATGGCACAACACGGCAGTGACAATAACATGGTGGTGTGTTAGTGTTTGTTGTGCTGGTAGGAGTGGATTGGACACAGCAGTGCTGCTGGAGTGTTTAAACCCCTCAGTGTCACTGCTGGACTGAGAACAGTCAATAAACCGACAACATTCAGCCAACAGTGTCCAGTGCTCACAGGACACTGCCCACAGAGGAAGGACTAGAGGATGATCAACATAAACAGATGAGCTTCTTTCTCTGACATCTACAAGGTGGAGCAACAAGGTAGCAGAGTCTAACAGAGTTGGGAGTAAGTGGATACAGTGTTTAAAAACTCCAGCAGCACTGATGCCACAGTCACTGCAGTGCTGAGAATGACCCACCACCCACATCATTCCTGCACTGTGGTGGTCCTGACTATTGAAGAACAAGGTGAAAGGAGGTTAACAAAGCTAAAACAAGAGGCAACAAGCCCAAAATCAACCACCCAAATCAGACTGAAAGAGAAAACATGAGATTGAACGCCAAAGTGTCATTTGGAAAGAATCAAATATCTGTGGCACAAGAATTAAAGGTCTTCTACAGGACGTAGTCCTTAAAAATAAAAGACCTGTTCATGCTTTTCTCCAAAATAAATCCTTCAAATCGCCTGCTCCTGAGCAGAGTAATCCAGGTCCAGAAAGTAAAAATTGTCCAGAGCAAAAGTCAGAACAAATCCCTACGGCATATTTTTACTCTTTGGACCTGGATTTTTCCACCTCGCCTCCTGATCCGCACATCCAGCAGGAAGGGCTGGGTTTCATCTGTCTGGGTTCATAAGTATACTGACCCCTGCACCTCTCTCCACAGATAGTCAGTGTCCCACACAGCTGACATGACTGCCAGCTTTCCGCAGTGGCCAAACAGGCCCAGCAGCCAGAAGCAGAAAAGAAAGAAACTTCCAAAACTTCCTCCTTATTCCTCCAGTCGAATCCTTGGGTGTCTTTCCTCGACTCTGTCTCTGTGATAGTGTGGAGTGCAGTCTGACTCCAAGCCCCTTAATAACTAGCATGTGAGTGACATTACATGGAGCCCTGATTAAAGTGCTGGTCAGTGTTGTACAGCCAGAAGACCAATGGAAATGGAGAGAGACAGACAGATCTTTAAGAGATCAAACACTAGTACCATGATTATTTTACTACTAGATGTGAAAAAGAATGAAAACAATAGAATGGAATACACAAACATAAGAAATGGACACTAGGGGGAGCGCCAACATCACTCCACAGCAGCCCGACTGACTGGGCTTCCTGCAGCTGTGTCTGTAAACATTATTAGATAATCAGGGTCATGAGTGGAGGCTTTCGGCTGGTGCAGATTATCTCAAAATGACATTAAATCAGCAAAATTCAGTCGAGCACTAGTGTGGATGTTATTCAATAAAGCTTTCCTTCAAAGAAATAACTTCCCAAGATCATAACATAAACAATAAGAAGGGCAGAAGTATGCCAGAGAAAACCCTGGTGAATGTTCTTCTTTTTTATCCCAAGAAAACCAACCTGAACCCTGATTTCTGCAAATATGAATGTTGAAAAAGGATTAGAATGGGAATTTCACAGATGTGCCTTTGTCTGGCTGTTCTACGTGACCATGACCACGTCAAATCCAGAGAGACAGGGCTACATAGCCAGCATTGTGATGTACAGACATACAAATCTGATCTGACCATTTGCAAATAACAATGTGGACAGTCATCGTAGATGAAGGACTAGAGGACCAACACAACCTGCGCAGAAACTGATGAGCTGATTCACTTCTACCAGTGCAAAACACACTAACACACCACCACGTCAGTGATCCACCACCCTCATAATACCTGTTCTGTGGTGGTCCTGATCATGGACTACGTTCTGTAATGATAAAACTAGAGTGCTCCTGTGTGGTCACTGTAGTTTACTAATCACTTCTCCAAAGATAAACCCCAAACACACTGGCCTGAACTTTGACTTGTGTATACTGCATTGTAATCATGGTGGTCATGAGTTCAGTCAGATAAATTTCAACACATTCTCCTGTTATAAACTTTAAAATTCAATATAAAACAACATCACCTCCTTCCATATTGTGCTCTGTTTATATCCCGATATCACTATAAATATTGTTCAGCCCTAAATATGTCAAAAAGTAAAAAATAAAAGAATACACAAATTAGTTATGAAAAGTATTCTGAAACATCAGACTCAATAAGATGATGAGTGTAACACAGAGGTACAACCTGTAATTTAGACCAGGAAGACTGAAATGTGTCCAGAGAAAGCGTTTTTAAGGTAGCAAACTTTTTATTGTCAAGAAAACAAAATCTGAAAGGAGATGATTTGGTCACCAGTTATTATGGTCTTACTGGCCTTGGTAAATCAGTGTAGATAATGTACTAATGTAGTATGTTTCCTAAATTCTTACAACTCAAAATCCACAGTTTGCAGATGGTCACATGCTTGTCTCATCATTGTGTGATAAATTATCAGTAATTTAGCTCAGAATAAAGCTACAATTCACTGGATTCCAACTGAATTAAATCCCAGTTTAAATGTCAAAGAAGCTTCCAGTGCATGTTTACTGCTCTGTCTACGTGTACATGCTCAACCTGCATACAGACTCTGACTGATCAGAGACATGGGGCGGGGCCAGATACAGCATTACAGAGGAAAAATAGAAGGAAAGGGCTATTTACTCTTTCTTTGCTCACAGTGTTCAAATTTCAGAATAAAATACTAATACATGCATAAATAAAAATAATGAATTAGGTTGTTTATTTTATTTGGACCACTGTCAAGTATATTTAACAACATAATAAATATCCTGGTCAATAATCATTACAAATTATCAATATTCTTTCAGCTCAAATATTTGTTTAATCAACACATTGCCAAATTCATAAAAATGATTAAAGTTTGTTATGTCTTTCTTTTATTTTACAGGGCCAAAATCTGGTCCCTAACATAGTAAATTAAACCACAAAAAAATATATATAAAATTTAAAAAAATCACACGTGTTAAACATTACAGCTACCATTAGTGCTGAAGCGTCTGAAAAGCAAAAGTGGAGAATAATTTAAGTTTAATTTTAGTTTAACTCTGATATGAAGCAAGAGGGCTTTTATTTTGTAGAATTCAGCAGTTGTAATAAAACACAGATCAGAAACTTACCCGCTTTTAGGAGCCAGGAACTCTTCATCATAATAATCAGGAAAGAACTCCTTCACTTCTTTCATCCTCCACACACACGCACGCACGCACGCACACACACACACACACACTCACACACACGCAGATAATGAGGCCATCCGCGCGCCCGTGACGTCATAGACGCAGGTAGGCAAGTCAGTTTTCAGCTTCAGTCATTAACATTAGCCTGAACCTAATACACACACACACACACACACACACACACACACACACACATATATATATATATATATATATATATATATATATATATATATATATATATATATATATATATATATATATAATGGTTTTTTTATTCATTTCTTTTTTACAGTATAAAACAGTATAAAACTGTTACTCTCTAAAAAGCTATTAAAACAATGACTATATAATCCGGCTCCTGTTTTGAACTAGGTTTTGTCCTTGTTTTCTCTGGGTGATTGTCCTCTCACTCAGACCCTACAAGATCGCCTCTAGTGGTCCATTTCAGTATTGCAGCCACACTTTCCTGCCCTATTCAGGGAACTGTAACTGTAAGTGAACACATTATGTAGTCGTGCCTATTGTTTAATATTTTATTCATTCATCTTTTTATGCATATTATATATATTTTGGTCTATTTACAGTTCAATACAAAAATACAAATTTGAACAAAAAGGGTAGTTGTTTTTTTTAGATATGTGCTCAGTGGAGCTCTGAAGAACATAATTGAAAAATATATCAAATTACTAGAAGCGTAAATAACATTTACTTGACTACACTAAAGCCTTTTATTAGCTTTTTTAAAATATGAATTGGTTATTTCATAATCTATATTTCATAATCTAAGTGTTTCTGAAACAGAAATATTCAGGGCTGACGGTGCTGATCTGCGGTTCTGCAAATACACCCCTCTCGCGCAGGCACACATATTCTGAATCCCAAGAGGCTCACTGTTGGTCACTCAGGTCCATGACTTGGTACTTCCTGCCTCAGAATCTTGTATAAGTAGACAGCATTTTTTCCATTTCATCCATTGTTTTTCACTGGACATTACAGACAGTTTCTCTAACAAAAGCAGCATAAAGTCTTTTTGAGATGTCTCAATATTTTTATCCGTAGTGTATCATAATCAAAATGACTGCTATGTACAAAATTTCAGACATTAACAATAAATTTTATTAGAAGTTAGTTCCATTCGGATGAAACATTTCAGACACTTTAACAGCCATTACAATGCAACATTACACAGCGGTGACACGAACATGTAATACATATTACAGTAATCCACGGATATTAAAATCCTGCAGTTTTATAGTACATCCCTGTACAAACCAACTGTGCAAAAAGCTCAGATTAAACATTAGTATTTCTGTCTTTGTATTTACATTATTAAATAACTAAAAATAAAGAGTAAAACACACACACACACACACACACACACACACACACACACACACACACACACACACACACACACACACACACACACACACACACACACACTAATGTATTCAGGACAATTTTCTAGACACCTCTTCTTGAGTGTATAATCTTCCAATCCACACCATTGCTTGCGGTTAAAAAAAGAAGGACATTCATTGGGAAGGACATTCCACAAGATTTCTTCTTTAACGAGGTACAAAACTGAAATCTTAGACCAGATTTTTTGTCAAATTTCTCAATTTTATGGCAGAACCAACAATCAATCAAAAAACACAGGAAGGGATGAGTCCTTAAACAAAAAACTGCGGTTCAGTAAATTTGGTGAAGACACCAAAGAAGGGCACTTTGTAAAGTGGTTACCACAGTCTGTGAAATCCGTTTCTGTTCTGTAAGTGCTTAGTCTACTATCAGGGCTTCAACAGATCGTGGCCACAATGTCACGTGTATTGGTTAGTTGAAGTTCTCAAAGCTTGGCTTTGGGCGTCTGGTCCAGAAGGTTCTTCATGTCTACTAGAGAGTCCTCCAGAGCCTGGGCCATTCGGTTAGCGCTTGTGTCTGCACAACTGTTGAAAGCAGAAACAGCAAAGTTGATGTGCTGCTCCATTGGGTTGTAGCACACACCGTAGCCGTCGGGGACGACTGGGCCAAAACACATCACACAGTCGGTCTTCGCTGGCACCTGAAGAGAAAAGAGAGCATTAACGAATATATACTTTTTATGTTTTAAAAAAATCACATTTTTAAAACAATACAATGTTTTCCTGTGAAATGAATCAGAAGCACGGAAGGAATAAGAGCACACAAAGAGGAATAGATGTCTTTGTCCTTGTCCAGTTAAACAGATTGCTACCAGAGCTTCTCAAATCCTACAATATATGAAGAAAAGTATAGGATACCTACTCATTCATTGTTTCTTCTGAAATCAAGAGAGAAAGAAGAGTTTATCCTGCTTTAGTTGGAGTAAGTCTCTACTATCCAGGAAAGGCTTTCTACTAAATTCTGGAGCATTGTTGTGAGGAATTGATTGCATTCAGAGTGCATTAGGAAGGGAAAGAGCTTAAATATTAAATTTTTTGAATTTGGGTTGGGGACAGATACAACCTGTTGAGCATAAACTTCATTTTTTGTATTTACAGCAGGGATGAGGCTGAGGGATGTACCTGGCTGGTTGAGAGATTATAGTGGTTGGCCACAGCATAGGATGTGTCCATGAAGATATCTGGTAATGCTGACAAGTCTTCAATGGCCTGCAGCTTCAAGCCAAGCAAATGTCTGTCAATGGCCTGTCCACGGATTGCCTGCAAAAACATTCACGATGCGTCAGTTCTTAGGAGGTACAGAACAGACTTCTTCTTTACAGCCCTAATATCGTAGAGTTAAGAAATGGACTAACTAACTTTGTAGTTAGTATTTTGAGGTTGAATCAGGTTATATTCATATAAATGAAATTTATTCATTTTGTATTCATTATTCAACTGTAAGACCTAACTGACTAATAAATCCATCTGTATTATCTCCAAGCCAGTGAACTGCATTGTTTACCGTTTTAAACGATGATGATTAAAAGCATAATGTCAAGCAAACTCTTAATAATGCTCTCTCATGTAGCATTAAATTAATATTCAAATTTTACATCTCCGTAAGTATATCCTGGAAACAACCCTATACCTTCCCTACAGTGACTAAAAGAGGTCTATAAAGCTCAAATTATTCAAACACAGGAAGTAACGTACAGAGAGAGGTGCCACTCACCTTGTCCGTGTAAGCTCTGTGTGCCTTGACTGCCTTTTCCAGCAGTGCCACCTTCTCCTGGTTCTGTCGATCAAAACACCACCATTTCAGAAACCAAAGTCTATTGTCTAAAGTCTATGATTAAATCAACTGTGATTTTATTTTCTTTAAATACTTCTTTAAAAGAATGTCTAAAACACATTTTATTCCCATATGTTTTCCATTCTCATTTCAGACACCAGTTAGCTCACGTTTCTGATGGATTACTGATTATGGCTGAGGTTATGGCAGCAATAGTTTGTGTTGGTGTGTTACTGGGAAACAGCCAGTCACTCCAGACAAAGCCTTCTTGTTACAAACTTATTGCTCGTCCCTTTGGTCTTCACTTGAGTGACATACTTCTCGGATGTGTGACTGTGCTTGCAATGCAGGACATCGCCAAAGGGAGAGGTTTGGAAAAGTGTCTCTGGGTGGGACTTTAACTAAATCTTCACACATAGCTATAAGCTACTCGTACCACAAAGTCTTCATACAGCTGTGTAGACTGAACCGTGACCATTACTCCTTGCATCATCAGACCCCTAGTCTCTACTGAGGTGTTATTAGGCTCAGAAATGCACCATTCAATCAGTCACAAGTGAAAGAGATAAATGCACATGTGACAGTGTTATACCCCTGAAAGTGAGAAACTGAGGAAGAGGAGTAAACCTGTTTGGCAGGGTCATCCATGGCTTTCACGAAATTGGCAGAATGAATAGATGCTGAGCGGATAGTGTCAGTTCGACCCAGTCGGAACATGCGAAGAGAAGCGCTCTCATAGGTGGCACAGCAACGTTTATATGTCCTAAAAAGTTAACAAAAGACACATTTACATCTCTCAGTTTAAAGGAAAAGTGACAATCCTCACTGGATGGTTTCATTTTGTAAGAATCTTTTGTATTTATGTAACATTTTACAGCCAGATTTGAGAAGAGACTACACTGGATCCATGTTATTCGTGTATCTGTAAAGGTTCCATCAGTGCTTGTGTTTTTTAGACGGCATCATCAGACTATATCAAACAAATCTGAACGCACTTTCAATTTTACCTGTCATTTAAATTTGCTCATGTTTTATGACTAAATTAGTATCCAGTGTTGTTTTAGAACCTAGACTCACAGTATCCGCATTTGTTAATGAATTTCTTTTTTTATTTCAAGGCTAAGAAGTCTTACCTGTAATAGGCCAGCTGAAGACCAACCTGAATAAAGGCATCGGGACTCATCTTATAAGACTTTGGAACATTTTTGCCAAAGTGGGGGAACACAAAGGCCTTCACATCCAAGTCATGAACCATTCTGTGAAAAAGAATACCATCCAATTGTTCATATGCTCATAATATTATAATTTGTTCCCCTTGGAACTATAAGGTTCTATCTGACATTTAAGGCTCAATATCTCAAAACTGCTCAGAACGCAAATAGAACCTTATTATTCTGAGAGGAAGATATAACTGAATAATACATTTCTGGAATTTGTCTGAGGTCATTCATGTCCAACATAACAAAAAAAAAAATATCTTCTCACATGTTCATGTTCTGCTTGGCCTCCTCAATGTCCCTTTTAATGTCTGGTGTGATGTTAAAGCGCAGTTTTTGAGGCATTGGCAGTGGAACCATGGGAGTGCGCACCATCTCTGACTTTTTGCTGACAGATGTAAACAGATTCAATATGTCAGTCATTAACTGACAACACACCATCACTACAACACTCTTCCTCTGACGATTCCAGAAATACAACTTACATGTATTCTACCACGTGGTCAATCAGTGCCACAATTGGTGGACCTTCTGCAGGGGCGTGCTCATAAATCACACCACATGTTCCATCTTCACCAATGATGAACTAGAGAGAGCAAAGCAAGAGAGAAGCAAATAACAGAAAACAATGAGAACCGAGAGTGAGGCATGCTGACGTCTAATTCATGTGATCGTTCGTTTACGTTCAGACCAGCATAATATGGGCAAAAGTACTGGGACGCCTGCTCATTCACTGAATTCACTCAATCTTCTGAAATGAAAGGTATTAAAAACTTTTTACACCAACCTGAAGTGTCTTGTCAAACCAGCGGTTTCCGCTGTTCCACCGACTGCCTCCTCCATGCAGCATCTGTACAGCTGCTCGCGAGCGGTACAATTCATCAGAGACTCGGGGCATTGGAGCATCAAGACACACAGTGAAAATGCTCTTCTGAATTGCCCGAACTGACTCCTTATTCGTTTTATCTGGAAGAAGAGAAGATCATTTTCTAACTATACAACCAGGGCTTAATTAATAACTAAGGGTATAAAATGTATCAAAGCATAATCATAAATCAGTCTGATGAGTCTGTCAGCATCTGGTGTAGAATATTAGTATAGAATCTAGTAGAATCATGAAGGGACACTCAAAGCATGCACTACTTTTGGGCATAAAAGCAAATTCTTCAGCTATAAATATGATTCACTTTCAAATGATTTAGAACCCACTTTTACTCTTACTGTTTTAAAACTGGAGGCAGGGGACCAGAACTGTACATTATTACTTTACTAACCTTTGATAAGGTTGGCGTAGGCCTTGCCCCAGCTGTTGCGATGGTTGGAGGTGAGGATGCCGACAGGTTCCTTGTTGGTCTGAAGGGAGGAGTTCCAAATTTTCTCCAGCTGAAGGTAGATCTGATCCACAGTCAGTGGAGTGCCGTCACTGTTGTACACATCCAGAACAAAGAACTGCAACAGAGGAGCAACACGTGTTTATGTTTAGTCATTGTTTTGTTTTTTTCCACTAAAGTTGTTTTCCATACAGTTTATAAGATAGTTATTCAAGTTAAAGCACTGTTTATATACTGTCTATAGGACAGAGCCAATACAACAATTTGGAATGTCCTGAAAAGAAAACCTGGTTGTACCAACAACCAGATATCGAACAAGTAAACTAAGAATGACAGCTGTGGTGAGCTGTGTTAACAATGCCCAGTGAAAACCACTGGGCAGGAGGATGGTATTACAATCCACTAGGGCTGCACAATATATCATTTCAGTATCGCGATCACAATGCAACAGTTACATCACAGAAATTGCAGCATCTTATGCAACATACAATTAAAAATGTTTAAACAAATATACACACTGATATAATTTCATGACAAATCTAACAGAGCCAGGTTCTGTCTGACCAATAAAATGAATTTTAATGCTGACAAAACATTTATGGCCCTACTAAATCCAATTATTACTGTGTTTCTTATTAGTGAGTGAACGAGTTAGCATGTTTTTGTAAAGCACCTTTCATACACAGTGGCAATTCAAAGTGCTTTACAGAAGAAAAATACAAAAGAATTAGTGCATTTTAGTACATTAGTCTCAATCATGCATTTAAAAGCAAAGGAGCTGCGAATGTTTAAGATAAGCTTTTTCGTCCACATTAAAACAGCACATCATGCTGCAGAGCATCAGAACCCAAACATTAGAAAGACCATCAGTGTTAGACTAAGTGAAGACAAACATCTGCCAACCTCCTGCTAACCTGGTAGTTGTGCACCACTGTGATGTGAGTTGGTGGCCTCTTGTTTTGTGCATAGTTCACCACCATATCACTCTTCATTCCTGGTATTCGGCATGAGGACAGCACCCGGTAGTACTGGTTCATACACAGTGGCTTCCCCCCGAGATATTCCACTGGCAGAGTTTCACTGAAACAAATACGTTTACATTTGCAGCATTTAGCAGACGCCCGCAGAGCAATTTACAAAAGTACTTTGCTGTTGACACAGATATCTTTAGCCTGTTAGAAGAGGCTAGAATCCAGAGATTCCTCAAGATTAGATACCGCCAAAAACAAATGTCAGATTGAAGCCCTTCATACCAACAAGATTTAGCAAAAATATAAACCTTTAATGAGTTAAATGCTCTTGAAAGAAGTGGTCTTCCACCTGCATCTGAAGACAGGAAGTGACTCAGCTGTTAGGACCCCCAGGTGAACTTCGTTCCACCACTTTGGGGCCAGGACAGAAAAGAGACACTTACTAGTGAACCGAAGGATACATGAGCCAAGAGGTCCAAGTCATTTTTAGTAACATCAACTAAATATTTACTACAAGGTGTCATTTCTTTACCCTTTGTTTCATGTTGTTCACCTTTTCATTTTTGATTTCTGTAAACCTGCTCTGTGAAAAATGTGCTAAACAAATCAATTTTGATTTGATTTGATTCTGTGCACTTAACATGAATCAGCCATAATATTATAACCACCTACTTGTTGTGTAGTGCCCTCATGTGCCACCAAACTTTCAAACCCATTGATGCATGGTACGGATTCCACTGTCAGTATGTTTTATTCAATGCACCCACCAACCCTCCACAAGACCCTGCATCTGCTGTGGAGATGCTCTGACCCAGTTGTGTAGTTCTTGTTAAACTCACACATTCTTACACTAGGGCTGTGATTAAATTGGATCCCTATTTATGTTTTAGGGCACTAATGTTTATGCCATTGTGTGAATCATAAAGTGGAATTTGAACATTGACTGGTCATTTATAGTAAACATTGTAGCTACATGAACTGAATATGGACCAGAATGCAACCGCGAGTCTTGTTACTAAGCAACACCGTGGAACGAATCGAGCTGACGATGTTTGCTCATACAGCTGCTAAGCCAGTGATAGTTACGAGCCACTGGATGCTGTGAAGTTCAGATGTTTCCTGTGTAATGTTAATTCATTAATGGGAGGCTTATGTTTGTAAGCATCATAATCAAGGATTATTCCATGAACAGCGGAGCTTTACAAACTTTAATTCAGGATTGAGTTTGTGTTTGTCTGTGTATGAAGCTTAAACACGGCTCAGATACTCATGTTTGTTTATGTGACCGGTGTTGTCCCACATTGCTAATGAAGAAGAATGTGAATTCATCTGTGATTCAACTGTTACTAAGTGAACTAAACAGTCTATCCCTATATAGTGAAATACTAATAAGGGAATAAGGATCCGTTTTTCCTGATTAAATATTCCTCAATATCAAGACCTGACTGTTCACTTTATGCCTAATAAGTAAATCCCACCCATTAACAAGTGCCACTTTAACCAGATATTCAATGTTTTACTTCACTTCAAAGTGTTGGTTTTAATGTAATGACTGATCTGTGTTTATTGACACAGAGCAATGTGTCACTCACTTGTCAATCATTGTCTTGAAATCCAGAACTCCAGCAATCAGTTTGGCAGCATATCTGTGAGGAACAGGCACAACAGCACATTAACATAATGGTGTAAAAAGGCCAACAGTTCAGGACAGATTTGGTCCGTTTCTGAAACCAGTCTATATTCTCATCAGGACTTTCTGCTGAGAGCAGCAACGCATGTTCTCTGAATACTGCAGCTCAGACAGGGTTAGTGTGTATAAAGGTCACCACACCAGCTATCTGTATTATTAGACATGGAAACCTGATCCTGACCTTAATCAGGCAAAACAGCTTCAAATCCATGCTCTGAACAATTATTACACACATCTGCTTTAAATAATGTGGCATACTTGAGCACCCATGGTCAAAATGACTGTTACTGTGAACGGTTAAGCAAGTTTTAAGCAACATTTTAAGCAACTCCAGAGTATTATTTTGAGTTTATACAGTTTTAGCGTGAAAGAGCAAATTCTGGAAGCAAACATTATCTGTAAAAAGGCTGAAGTTGAAAAGGCGATGGCTACTACAAATGGATGATAATCCTAAACACACCTCAAAATTTACAATAAACAACCTCAAAAGGCGCAAGCTGAAGGTTTTACCATGGACCTCACAGTCTTCTGATCGATAGACCTCAAAAGAGCAGTGCATACAAGATGATGCTTAAAACACAAAGGGTCATCTTTCACTTTATGGCTTTTGGAGAGTGGCTCAGCGGTCGAAAAGGCTGCCACAATGATCTGAGGATCGCAGGTTCGAATCCCGGGTGACGCTGCTTGCCATTGGCAGCTGGAGTCAGAAGGAGAGATTGGGCAGCTCTCCCTCTCAGGTTGGGTAGATGGTGCTCTATCCCCACATCACACTGGCCAGCACTAGCGTCTGTTAGCCATTGTATCAGAACTGGGGACCCGGCGCTTTCCTCCGAGTGTGTTGACTGTGCAGTAAGGATGCAAATGGTGGTAGTTTGAAAAGAGGCAGTGGTTGAGGTCACATGTATCAAAGGAAGCATGTGCCTGTCCTCACCCTCCTAGTGTCGGAAGCAGTGCGTGTGATAGAGGATAGTGAAAATGATAATGGAGTTGTGAAATCTGCACTTCCCAATTTGTGTGGAGAAAACCACAAATTTGAACTTTGTTCACAGTAAGTCATTTTGACCGGGCGTACCCAAACTTTTGCATAACTGTAAAAATATGAATGACTTGTATTGGTCTTGAAACTGAAACTAGTTCAGATTACAACTGTACAGAAGATACTGAAACATAACATATTGGGGACTTAGAGACTCCGCCCATACAGTCACGTGTAGTCAGTGTTCTGACCTCATCTGACCTTGGCGATCACTAAATTCCAAACGAGGGAGGACAACTCCAGGACTTGAGTGGACAACCACAGGCAGCCGGTAGTCCAGATAGGCATACTGTAGCCACCAGTCAGAGAGCTACAGAGGAAGACAGGGAGAACGAGGAAAAAGAGAAGCAGTGCAAAACACAACAACATTACAACACTTTGCTTTTCAACTAAGTTCCTTCTGTGATTTGTTGTCATTTTCAAAGGAGAAAGAAAATGTACTCTTGCTTAGATGTGCCTCGGTCATAAAACTGTGTCAACAACATGACACAAGCAGCCAAATAGGCCAAAGAGTAAATGACATGTTGTGAAACAGCATTTTATGACATCTGAGCAAATGAAGCAGCCCTGTCCACCAAGACTTCCACCGAATCAGACACCATATTACTCACTTTTGAATTAATAATGTTATCCAAAATGGATTTAATTACTGGAAAATCCACAATGTTACATGGAAAACTATAAAGGCAAAGGGAGTTTGTGGTTCAAGTAAACAGTGTAAATTTGGTACACTAATGTTGTACAAATCTCTGCAAGAGCAGCCTTAGTAACAGGTAATACAGGATATTGTACATATTCCATGCCTGCCAAGCTACTTCACCTGTATAGCACCTCATATAGCTCAAATAGTGCATTTTGGATTCCATAGCAATTTCCAATGGTGCAAATTGCACAACTCAGTGATTCAACTTAATTAACTGTACATAATTACAATATCATTAAATAATGTCATTAAATAACTATTTTCAAAAACTGAATATATTTCTAATCAGTCATACAAAAGCTCATATCTCTAAATGTTCAAATTCACAATAAATGGAAATTGATTTACCAGATTTCAATGTGAGACAATATAAAAACGATTTACTAGATTTTAATATTTCGATCATCTATCTATCATTACTAAAAGTAATGATGTGCTTTGTACCAATGACCTGAAATATATTAAGTTTTGAGTTTCCTAAAGAGTTCTAATCAGGTTCAATGATGAGATCTAATGTTTAACACCTCACTGTAGCATGCAGACATAATTGCAGTGTACCCTTACCCAGTTATCTGTCTTCTTTGCCCGGCGCTCCAGGCTCTTCTGTAGCCTTTCTCCGACTCCTCCTGGCAGCTGGAATTCCTCCACTAGCTTCTTTGTGTGTTGCAGCTCCTCTGAGTCCACAATGGGCTCCAGAGCAGCTAGGTAATGGTCGCATGTCTGTTTCAAGGCTGGCACAGGCAGCTTTGGGAGGCTCTCCTGATGGGTCAAGTAGCGTCCGGGGATCTTTGTCAAAGATACTGGTTTCACAAGGCAGGAAGGCTTCGCCATGCTAGTCTTCGCCTAAACAAAACAGTCAGAGGTCAAAATCCAAAAGTGATTACTTTTACCACAGAAATGGTACCACATTTAGCACTAGAGGGACCCAATCACTCACTTGGGATGTGACTCAAGTATGTATACATACCGGTGCTGTCATACAAACATAGCACTATATTTCTAAAATGGCAACTTAACAGAAGGAGAAACCTTCTTAACTCTGAAGTAAAAAATGTTACTTTAAGTAAAACGGAGCATTGTTATTGGTACATTAATCCTGATATTTGCAATTCAGTCAAGACTATTTCCACAAAAAAATGTATCGCTGTTCACAATTATTTTTACATTTTAATAGCATTGATCAAATTTAATAGCATTAAGGAACAGCATTTTGAAAATGACAGGAAATATAAAATGCAAAACAATTCATTCATAGTAATCCAAAGGAATTGTGGAGCATTTTATTGGTACATATTGACACAACGTAAAAGAACGGCTAATTCTCTAATTCTCATTGACCTCTGCAGCCTTTGACACGGTAGACCACCCTGATCTTACAATTTCCCTTGATAACTCACTGGTCACTCCATCAGCAGGAGCATGGATCCTTGATGTGGTTGAGGATGACCAATTATTATTTATTATTATTATACTTATGCAAACCTGACTCATGCAGATTTCTGTTTTACAAGATTCAAAACCTTGAGGCTGGCCTACAAAGCCAAAAATGGACCAGCACCTCTGAACTTGATGGCAGTGGTCAAAACTCGAGCTCCAAGAGCGTGTGTGTGTTAGAGTGAGAGAGAGAGAGCGAGTGAGTGTGTATTTGTGTGTGTGTGTGTGTGTTTTAGAGCATGTTAGTATGTGTAATAGAGTGTGTTAGTGTGTGTCTTGGTGTGAGTATTGGTGTGTGTGTTCCTGTGGTGTTCCTGTGGTGTTACAGTAGTGTTCCTGTGGTGGTCCTGCCCCTGCAGATCAGGGTGCGGGACGGTATATTTACCCCCGTTTCGTCACACCCCGCAGTCAGTCCGCAGCAGAACCCGACACGTTACGTTAGTCTAAGTGTGACGTGTGTAAAGCGGCTCGTCGGTTCGGTTCCCGCTCTCAGAATCACCTTTACTGACCGTCTGTACTCACCGCGATCCTGGCGAGGTAACCGAACACTGCCATAGTGGAAGTTATTTTCGTGAAACGCCCTCAAAACCACACGAATGACGCAGAGGCAACCTGCACTCTCAGCAAGGACCTTCAGCTAGAGGTGGGCGGATCGATCCAAATAGCGATAAAATCGATACCAATGCTGGTATTAATATTGATTAATACTGGTGTAAAAAGATCTATACTCGAGCGTTATTTCTCTCCAGCATTGACTGCTGCGCATGCGCATTCACCATACTGTCCTTCGTAAGCGCTGCTCTATGTCACAGCACGGAGCAGCGCGCCCCGCCTCCTTACGCTCGCCTTTTATTGATTCACCGTCACGCGGCTCAGCGGTGCCAGCCAATGAGCCATGCAGTTAGGCTCAGTCTGGCCAGCCCACTCAGCCTGGCCCGCCAATCAGCGGTCTCCTCGGGTAGACTCGTCACAGTACGGAGAGAGACGCTTCATTTTATTGCTTCATTTAATTATTATATTTTATTATTTATTTATTGCAGAAAATGGAACAGCAGCTGCAACCAGAGACACTTACTGTATTATTTTATTGTTTTGTTTGACTTGATAAACAGAATAAGTGTGAAACTGTTTACAGTGTTTGTTATGGTGGTTTTTTTTTGTTGTGTTGTGGTTTGTCAGCCCTCTGCCTCAGCAGATTGTGTTTGAAGTTGTTTTGTGATATTTTTTTACTCTGTTTATGTAAGAAAAACATATTTGCACAGAAAGGAAGAAAGTTCCTTATTTTTTATCGTTTTTCCTAATAACAATTCTATCTGAAAAAAACAAAGAACGAAAGAACTAGAAAAGATGTCAGTGAGGGGAGAATGTTTATTTTATTTTTGTATTGTGGTTTCTCCTTTTCTACCTCAAAAAGATATATTTTCAGAATGTTGAGGCAAACTTTGTTTAGTTACTGTTCCGTTGTTTCTAAACAAAAATATTGACTGTTATAATAAAGTATTTTGTTGTCACATACAATGTTTGGCAAAATTCTGTCCTAGGTCTTTTGGATCCTTAGGATCTCTGAAGCTTAAATATTAAAAAGTATCTGTATCGATATCTGCGATACAAGCTCTGCATTTACTTGATATCGGATCCATCCATCCATCCATCCATTTTCTGTACCGCTTATTCCCGAATAGGGTCACGGGGGAGCCAGTGCACAGCCGGCAATTCTGAGTGCGAGAGCGGGAAACAACCCTAGACAGGACTTCCCTCGCAGGACTTCTAACTGAACTGCGAGGAGACATGTCCAGTGGATGAGCTGTTAGTGTCCCTCGTATCACTACTAGGGTTGATATCGGATCGATACCAAAATTCCTACCGCCACCGGGGGCGCCCGACCAGCAATAAAAGTCCCAAAGACCGTTTATACTTTTATTAAAGCCAAAGACATAAAATATACTACAAATAATATACGATTCATAAAATAATAAGTATAAAAATCTCCTAACTGGTGCATATTTTAATATAATGTATTTTTTACGTTTGCAGGACAATCAAGATTATTTTTCCCAAAAAATCAAATAACTGTTTCAATCACTGCTCATGTAATTATTTTATATTTATAATAATCAATACATTAGTAGATTAGTACATTACATTAGTGGATTACACTGTGCGATGCACAATAAATATTGATAAAAGTATATGCTTTTGAAAAAGATATGTCATAAATATAACAAATATTTTTTGGCAAATAAATCTTATTTAGTTTAGTGTTGAGAGCATCAACAAAACAAAGGAGTTTAATCTAGATAAATATAGAATATGACAAATTTGAACACAGTACCCACATTTTTCTCTTTAAATTTTTTAGACTTTGAAATTAATTAATTTTCTGCACATATTAAAGTAATGTAATAATAACACCCGTTATTATTATTATTATTATTATTATTATTATTATTATTATTATTATTATTATTATTATTATTTCTACTACTACTACTAATAATAATAACAGTAATTTTTATATACATGTTCAATTTATTTAAAACCATTATTTTATTATAGATATAATTTTATTTTTTATTTTATTTTATATATATATATTTATTTTATTATTCATATTTTATATATTTCGCATCTTTTACGTTTGTAAATCAGTCCAGGCTACTTTCACACAAATAAATGATATAATAAATATTAAATGTATTAATTTTAATAACATCGTAGCGATGTGTTTACGGTTCTGGGGTCAGAGGTCGAGGCGTCACGTTGGCTTCAGCCCTCAACAAACATGGCGGAGAGCGAGCAGCAAGCAGGTAAATCAGACTTTCAGCTTTACTCTGAAGACCAAGAGTCTGTTTAACGAGCAGCGCCTCGATGATGGGGAGTAAAGGACGACGAGTTCGAGCTTTGGACTGAGTCTCATTCACTTTAGAGGGACCTCAGTTAGCTTAGCACTTAGCTACCTGAGCTGAGCTTCAGGTTTAGTCTCAGTATTATTATTAGAGCTGAGCTCCAGGTTTAGTCTCAGTATTATTATTAGAGCTGAGCTCCAGGTTTAGTGTTAGTATTATTATTAGAGCTGAGCTCCAGGTTTAGTGTTAGTATTATTATTAGAGCTCAGCTCCATGTTTTAGTCTCAGTATTATTATTAGAGCTGAGCTCCAGGTTTAGTCTCAGTATTATTATTAGAGCTGAGCTCCAGGTTTAGTCTCAGTATTATTGTTAGAGCTGAGCTCCAGGTTTAGTGTCAGTATTATTATTATTGGAGCTCAGCTCCATGTTTTAGTCTCAGTATTATTATTAGAGCTGAGCTCCAGGTTTAGTCTCAGTATTATTGTTAGAGCTGAGATCCAGGTTTTAGTCTCAGTATTATTATTAGAGCTGAGCTCCAGGTCTAGTCTCAGTATTATTGTTAGAGCTGAGCTCCAGGTTTAGTCTCAGTATTATTATTGGAGCTGAGCTCCAGGTTTAGTCAGGGTTGAGAAACACTGTCCTTGGTCCAGCTAGTGCAGCTCATCTGCTCCAGCTTTGCTGATGATCCTGAAAAAAAACCTCCCCTTCTGCTTGGAGGAGCAACCAAACCAGCCCTGGTGTAAGATTACACCAGGACTGTAATTCAGTTACCACCATTCTTCATTGCACCAAAATCCACAGTAATCCTCAGCCCACACATTTTCAGCTTTGCTCTCTCTGTCAGACTCACCTGATAAACAGTAGTGAACAGAATGCATTTGGGGAAATGAGAGAGAGAGAGTGAGTGAAAGTTTCCATTGGTGTTTCCTTCATGCATGACTGGCAGATTGATCCAACAAAATTCTGGAAGTAGAACATTAATCCCAGAAGATTTGATTTCTTTCTGTGATGACAGAGTTTAACTGCAGGGATTATAATCTTATGCTTGGGTTTTTACTTTAAACAGTACGTTTGGAGATCAGCATCTGGAGATCAGCATACAGCACAGATTCTGCATGCCAATTAAAGAGGAGCTTGGTCTGCAACCTGTAGTGCAGCTGCCAGAAAAAGGTCAATGACTGAAAGTAAAATGTAGGTCAGCAGAGGTTCGGTTTAATGTTATATAATGTTTATCCCTGTTTGTAGGTCATGGTTAGGTTGGTATATATGTACATGAACAGCTTTGTTCAAACATCTGTTTGCTGAGTGTAGTTTTAACAATATCTTATGTATTTGTGTTCTAATGTTTCTGTGTAGAGCTGTTCAGCTCAGAGTTAAAACACCCTGTAAACGCTTCACCAGTTCAGTCACCACTGAATCTATTATAAAAGATGTTTATGGTATGTACACAGTATTTACACTTGGCTATCATGCTTTTGGGGCTCCCAGGTGGCACAGCTGTCTACGTGTTGTCACCGTCATCTAGAACTTGCAAACTCAATCACCGCCAGTCATCAACTTACTTTCCTATCTGCGCTCCCTTTGCCTGATCTCTAGCCCACGGATTCACTACTACTTGTTGCAGTTTTAGACAATTACAAAAAGGCATTACAACATGCTAATAAATGTGAAAGAGAGAATTACACATTAAACTTTTGTTTATTGTTTGTTTCACTCTTTGTCCAGGCACCTCTCCTGAAGATGACGGACCACCCATACCTGCCAATTTCAACTTCATGGTGCCAAAGAAGGAGATCAGTATGGTGCCTGATATGGGAAAATGGAAGAGATCTCAGGTAGGGTCAGTGATTGATTAACATTTTTTTAGTTGCGATTTTGGCTTCCAATGATTATTAGAATGTCACAAAATGTTTTTATTTAATTTATTATTATTATTATTATTATTATTATTATTGTTGTTATTATTATTATTAATAATAATAATAATAATAATAATAATAATAATAATAATAATCTAGACATAACCTGGTCCAGAATTATGGATGTGCTGATAAATGCTCAAATCACATGGAGGGATTGGGGTTTGTGGGACTCCAGAGACACCAGCAGATTGAAATATGTTTGCTGCTTTGTAATGGCATTTTAGCATCTGCTCTCTTAATCTGATGAATTTGTCATTATGCCTTTATCCGAATGAACCCATATGTGCTCTGAATCAGCCACAAATCTCTTCATATTACGATAATCACACTTAAGTTTTTGTGAAATACTGTTTTCATACCTTGTCCAACCTATTGCACTATTGCAAACTAATTAGCACAGGTGTCACTGATTGATTTCAGTGATCCAAAGAGCCCTGAGACACAATCCCATCCACCAGCTTAATTGATAAAACAAATACTGTAATCTTTATGATCCAATTTGCATAATAATTTGGAACGCTCTGTAATTGCATTCAGCCACAAGCGTATTAGTGAGGTCAGGGTGTTGGATCATCACCACCTCACCTCTTCCACAACTCCCAAGTTCATCCCAAAAGTACGTATATCAGGCTGCTGATGTTTTGTTTTTTTGTGCATGAGTAGGCGTATGCAGACTACATGGGCTTCATTCAGACTCTGAATGAAGGGGTGAAAGGAAAGAAGCTCTCATGTGAATACCCAATTTCAGAGGTAAGAATGTGATCAGTTTTCATTCTTCTGCCCCACTAGAGACAGAACTGTGTGGGCTCAGGTTTAAAGGCCACACTGTGCTTTTTTTCTTTCTCATAAATGTGTGGGTTTTTTTTAACGCTGTTGTGTTTGTTCTGTCTTTGGCTGTTAGACTGTGGAGAAGCTGCTGTCTCTGTTGGGAACTTTAGATCGCTGGATAGATGAAACACCACCTGTAGACCAGCCTTCACGCTTTGGCAATAAAGCTTTTCGTACCTGGTATGCCAGACTAGACCAGGTACAGATTTCCTGTGTGTATTTGGGCAAAATAATAGAGCAGGATATGGACTGAGGTGATGATGTTCATATTGAATTTTAAAGTTCCAAAAAAAAAAAAAAAACATATAGATTACAGAAAACGATTTATCTGTTCCTTCGCTCTCCTCCTCTACACTGCTCCCCTCTGCCTCCATTCACATGTTCACCTATACATTATGTCAGGGGCTTTAGACTTCAGACTGGGCGATATATTGCTATTTATATCGATATCAGAATGTGAACAGAGTGCGATATGGATTGAGGCAATATCCTTTATCGTACTGAGTTTTAAAGTTCTTTCTTTTTTGTTCCTCCACTTGCTCAGCCTCTCCTACTCTGCTCCCTCTGTCTCCACTCACATGACTCACAACATAACAGTGTCTCCTACTGGAGAAAACAGCTTCATTTTGTGCTGATTTGATCCTGGAGGATCTGTTTTGAATGAACAGTGTGAATTAAAAACCTGTTATTGTAAGTCAAATATGCACAAGTCAATTGAAATTAATTCAAATCTAATTGAATCAGAAATTAAGTTCAATTGGGACCCTTTGAATTGAAATCACATAAATGTGGGACATAAGTGGAGATACCCAGACCTCATCAGTGCCCTAGCATAGCAGCTGTGTCCACACTAGGTATAAACCAGCCTGGGTTTGAATCAACTCAGCTTAGTTCACTTTCTTATGAACTGATATGAACAGTACATGGGGACACTATATTAACATCAAGACTATGAAGATTTTTAATTGTCTGTGTTTATCTATCTAGGATGCTGAGGCTCTAGTATCCACTGTTCTTCCCTCTAACCTCAGTGCAGCTGCTCCTGAGATCGCTGTGTACCTGAAGGAGGCTGTAGGCAACTCTACTAGGATTGATTATGGCACAGGTCTGCATGTATGTGTTTATTAGTGCTGACATATACACACAACAGCCATAACATTAAAACTGTGCCGGGTATGAAATTAATAACATACATCATAGGGTTAAAATGACACCAGTTAAGGTTTTGACACCTGCTAGGTAACATATCAGTTCTGGATGTGTTGAAGCAGGAGAAATTTTTGAGTGTAAGAATATGAGCCACTCTGACTTGATTGTGATGGATAAAGAAATGGGTCAGAGCATCTCCAAAATATCAGGCAGGTCTTGTGGGGTGTTACTGGTATGGAGTGATCAATACCTACCTAATGTGCTCTAAGGAAGGGCAACCAGTGAACCAGTGACGGGGTTCCCAGGGCTCATTGATGCTCATTGAGGCCCCACCACACAATTTACTGGACCTAAAGGATCTGCTGTTAATGCCATGAGCCAGAAAACACAGAATACCTCCTGAGGTGTTGTGGAGTCCATAACTCAATGGGTCAGAGCTGATTTGGGGCATGAAGGGGAGCTAAACAATGTTAAGCAGTTGGTTTTAATGTTATGGCTGATTGGTGTAAATGGAAGAAATATGCAAATATAGTTTGCTCAGATGTAATGATCGTATTAAAGATGCTAGGATTTAGAGGCATTGCTTGCTCTTTGGCTCCACCTACAGTTGGGAATTTGAAATCACGCTTCGAGCCAAGACGCACATGCTCCTTCATTTAAGGCTCAGAGTTACAGAATGTCAGTAAACGTGAGGCACGTAAAGTGAGGTATTACAGTTTGCACAAATTTTTTATGCAGAGTGTTGTCCTGCACACCGCCTCCGTATTGTGTAGCATGCCAGGCCCTCAGTAGCAAAAATAGAGAAGTCACGCTACCTTTCACACATCAGTGGAGCATCCGTTTGATTTTGAAACTGTTATTTTAAGGGGAAATGTTAAATAAATTTGTTTTAAATCTGATTTGTCTGATTCAGTTAGAAACTGCCTGATTTCTTGCTTGCTTTGTTTATGTCTGAAGCCTCATTTAATAAGTTATTAATATATATTTTATAATGTCATTAACAATGTCCTTTTTGGTCATATATTAGGTGCACTGGACTAAAATTTGTGTTTCAGTCTATCTATATTCAGAGTATTAATTTAACTCAGATGTGGAGACATTTCTGTTGGTCCACTGGAGGGCACTGTTGAAGCAAAAATGCCTGAAGCCCCTCTCTGGCCCACTGAACGACTACATCACATAAAAATGAAGAAATTGATCTGTTTTGTAAACAGTCTTTGTGGTTTTAATGGAATGTAAAACAATTGTCATAACTGTGTGCACATCATACCTATATTTAAGATAATATGAATGTGTTTGGTTTGTTGTGTGTTTGCAGGTCATGAAGCTGCCTTTGCAGCATTCCTCTGCTGTCTTTGCAAAGTGGGGGCTCTTCGAGTGGACGACCAGTTGGCCATCATATTCAAAGTCTTTGACAGGTTCACTGTACTACTGTTTACACTTCTTTTGTTGCCTCGTACAGAGCAATAATAATGATAATAGTGTTGAATCTTATCCTAAATACATGTTTAAAATGTTTTTGTTCATATACTTTTGTTTAGTACACAATTATTAGTCTAATAACTGCATAGTCAGTGAGTATTAGTGATTGGTAGTGTGAAAAATGCTGCATGTGATACACATTTGCATGTTAATGAGCTTTGGGCTCTGTCGGTTGCAGGTATCTGCGAGTGATGCGCAAACTGCAGAAGACCTACAGGATGGAGCCAGCAGGCAGCCAGGGCGTATGGGGGCTTGATGACTTCCAGTTTTTGCCCTTTATATGGGGCAGCTCCCAACTCATAGGTAACTCTGCCTGTTCCACCCACTGCCATTTCAACCCTCACAGTCATGAACACGACGTGAACAGTATATGTTTTGAAGAAGAGTCGACTGAAAGAAATTAAAGTTTATTCACTAGAATTCAGTTGGAGCTTAAACTGACCTTTATTACTGTCATTCAGTAGGGCTTTTTAATGACTAAAGGGTCTTGATTTTGACAATAGGGAAATTATGCTAAATCAAACAGGAAAAAGTTTAGTTGCAAACTATTTTCCAAGGACTTGTGTCTTGTCTCTGTGACAAAAATGTAATTGTAAGTTTTACACCAGTTTCCTCTTGTAACAGCGTTTCAGATAACAGGTAGTATATTTGTAATCATTTACAGAAAACATTTTATGTAATTTAATTAGAGACATTTCAGATGTTTTTCTTGACATATTATGTATAAAATTATGTAAACATCCCCATTTAAACTGTCCAACCATTGCTGGAGTTCTCTTTTAATCTTTAAAGTGTTCGTTTGTGTAAACAGTACAGTCTGAGATGTCACATAACTTTTTAAAACAGTCCAATACTGATTCTACTCGCTCTTATAATGAAACAACAGCATTGTGTGTTTGTCTTGACTTGCCGTTTGCTTCATTGACAGTTACAGGGGAAAAGTGACACCTGGTGGTTGATGTGATGAAGTTCTCTTTGTCATTCCCTCTCATTCCCTCTCTCTCCATTTCTCCATCTGCAGACCACCCCACCTTGGAGCCCAGGCACTTTGTGGAGGAGAAAGTGGTGAACGAGTACCACCAGGACTACATGTTCCTGGAATGCATCAAGTTCATCAATGAGGTGTGTGTGTGTGAGAGAGAGAGAGAAAGAGAGAATGTATGTGTCTCTCTGGTGATGTCCCCTTTTAGCATGGCCTGTTCTAAATAAGGCACAAGACAATGGCAGCAGGGTGAAGAGAAAGGAGGTTAGTGAGAAGTATGGAACTGATGATGAACAATGTTAGGAGAAGGTGCAGTTTCAGTAACTTGTATGTGTTTCAGTCAAGACAACATTTCTAGACTAGGTTCAGTGCTGAGAGGCTTTACATCCATCTAACCTACACTATTAGATTCATATTTATCTGCTCCAAAGAGTCTATTCTGTTGGCAGTACTTCTCCACTGGGACTAGACAAGCTATATGTGCATTTGCACATCTGTGTCAGCAATGGATGCAACTTAAGTTAGCAGAATGCCTTCATTAGAGGGTGTGTTCTCAAATATTTGTTCATAGAGTGTATAACATGAACGGAAGGGGACCTAGGATAGAACCTTGTGAAACCTCATCATTTATTATATCTGAATGCTTCACCCAGTTGAACAGGAACCCTGTGTGATAGTGTAGTTTGTTGGGTGTGTTGCTGTCACCAGTTCTGTATACTGGTTGATATTGTAGGCATCTATTTCTGTTGCATGTGCACAGGATGTGGCAGTGGATTGCAGTGTATAGACTGCTTCTTTCATTTGTGAGTGTGAAGCTGATTGGTTATTAATTTTGAGGTAGAGATGAAACCAGTCTGATAAGTGATATCAGACCAATATCAGTGGAAAGGCTGGACAGGTGCTTAATACTATTGACTACATCTAAAACCATCGAATGACATCTCCTACTATGGCTGTGTCAGCAGTGCCTTAACATCGTGTTGTTCAGCTCTGATGACCGTGAAGGGCTCCACTCTGGCTGCTCCAGTAGCTTGAAGATGAGTACCAACAGGATCTTATCTAATGTCACCATGTCCTGTTCTGGGAACAATCAGACTTTGTACGTCAGTGCATCTTCAAGTGTCTCAAAGTCTCTGAAAATGTGAAAGAGAAGAAATGAGTGGACAGTTCCTCGGCCTGTGTGTGACTTTTTCATCGTGAACAGGTGAACGTAGGCCACTGTAGTCCTGTAGTTTAGTCTCTTGCTGCTTGCTTCTTCTTTTTCAGTTCTGCTGAAGGCCGTTATCAGGACTTTGGCTGTGTAAAGCAGAACATCTCAGTCACCTGAAAAATATAAACACCATCCTTCAAAACAATCTCCAGGGCCTGAACATATAGGTACTGAGTGCCAGTTTGAGCAAGCCAACTACGGTCCAAATGGTTCTAATGGTCTAATGTTCCTAAAATGTGGACTCCAAAGTGGCCAGTCCTTTTTGGGACAACAGCAAGGAAGGAAATAGACCACAAGTACCATTAATTAAAATAATTAAAATTGATATGCATGTATAAAACAATAAAATTGATCAAATGTATTAAATGTCTTAATATCTGGAGAAGTGAAGGCATAAAACTCTAGGGCAGAATAAATAAGCGTGTTTTTCTTCAGTTCCCTGATTTATTTTATGTCTCAAAACAAAATGTCCAAAACTCAAAGTAATGGTTTGTTTAATAGGTAGCGCACACTCTGTTTGTTAGGTAATTATAGTGTTTATAATGTTAAACCTATGGAGATTTTTTTTCCACAATGTTAAAATAAAATAAATGCAAAAATAAATAAAATTAGTCCATATATAGTCCCAGTCACACACACAGCAGTTTGGACACACCTGCTCTCTTCAACCCCACAAAATAATGTGCCTGTCCAGATTTGTTTGTGTTCAGAAACCCATGACCAATAGACAATATTTCTGTAGTTGTGGGGATTTTATCCACGTGTTTTCCAATATTAACAAAATGTGTTGATTCATACAGTTTAGTTTAATAGGACTAATTTAATAGTTTAACAGAACTTTAATAGAACTGAAGTGTGAGCTGCATTCAGGCCCCTTTTCTTGGAAACCTCAATATGGTGTTTATATCAGTACTATTAAAATATATTCTAGGAACCAAAATATTTTGTTTATAATGAAAAATAGACACTCCTACTTCTGCAGAAATATTGTATATTGGTCATGTGTTTTTCTATTTGGTTTTGACAGGACTGGACTGCCCCATTATTTTGCACGTTTTTTCTTTAAGGGTTGAAGAGTGTGGGTGTGTGTATTCTCAGTGTGTGAGCTACTCAAATTTGACTTCATTTGAGCTGTAAATATTAAACGAATGTAGATATTTGTATGCATTTGACAATATTGTGACCAACAAGTTGTGCCTACAATTTATTTTGGTTTTTTTGGCTGAGAAACCAGTAAGTTCTAGCTGTTTTCCCAGCTGGAAAACTCACTGATAATTCATCACAGTGTTATGAAGCCTAGAAAACAGCTTGTGACTGCCTGCAGAGTGCAGGTCTTTTGTTGTAAGAGTTAATAAATTCATTTATTCATATGATGATAATATGGTAATCTGGTAGATTTTATTGGGGGATTACGAGGCAAGAAAATATGTGAAATTACCCATTTTAAGAGATATTAACTAGTTCTTGCAAGTTATTACATTTGAAATTGGGCAGTTCCTTGGTTTTTATATCTATATTGGGATTAAAACAGAGCATGAGTTTTCAATCTTACGGATTTTGCCGTATTGCTGTACAAAAATACAATTTTCATAAAGGGACAGCAGAGAAACAGAAACATCAGTTTAAAAGAATGTTTGATATCAGACCTTTAATATTTTTTTTCAGTAGTGCTTTGAATTTTGTTGTACATTTGAACTCTTGATGTTTGGCAACAGTTTTCCGCTCTTACCACAAAATCCACAGACTGTTTCCCCAAACTGAATGAAGAAAATGTGAGTCTTTAAATCTGTACTACAGTGATTGTGAGTTATTGTGTGTGTGAGTGTGTGTGTGTGAGTGNGAACTCTTGATGTTTGGCAACAGTTTTCCGCTCTTACCACAAAATCCACAGACTGTTTCCCCAAACTGAATGAAGAAAATGTGAGTCTTTAAATCTGTACTACAGTGATTGTGAGTTATTGTGTGTGTGAGTGTGTGTGTGTGAGTGAGTGTGAGTGTGTGTGTGAGTGTGTGTGAGTGTGTGTGAGTGTGTGTGAGTGTGTGTGAGTGTGTGTGAGTGTGTGTGAGTGTGTGTGAGTGTGTGTGAGTGTGAATGTGTGTGAGTGTGTGTGAGTGTGTGTGAGTGAGTGTGTGTGAGTGAGTGTGTGTGAGTGTGTGTGTGTGTGTGAGTGTGAGTGTGTGTGTGTGTGTGTGTGTGTGTGTGTGTGTGTGTGTGTGAGTGTGTGTGAGTGTGTGTGAGTGTGTGTGAG
>CM067511.1:4144651-4325487 GCA_034509495.1 Acestrorhynchus altus | reverse complement strand
CAAATTGAGTTCTCCAAAAAAAAACACACTATTGAAACATAATTAATTTATACATTGAATATGTGCTTGTTTGTATGGGCTTATCTCTCTCTCTCTCTCTCTCTCTCTCAGGGAGGTTATGTGTAGAACACTCTGCTCACATGAGTCATTTCCTTCCACACATGCTGCTGTGAATCACTCACTCCCTTAGCACCCCCCACCCCCACCCCCATGAAGGACTGCTGGGCCCCACTGGAAAGTCCAGCCTCAGGAGGGCAGTCTGGGAAAGTGTGTGTGTGTGTGTAGTAAAGCTACACAGCTCTCCATTCATGAGCTCGTCTTTCCTTGGAGCAAAGCCCCCCACAAGACTTTCTCCCCTATTGGCCTCTTGAATGGACCCGAAACTATAGTTATTACTACTGTGTTACTTCTAATATTACCATTAGAACTAAGGCACTCTTTAGAACTTACAACTCTAATTACAACCTACTGCAGCCGTCACCATGTCTCTCCTCTCATGCAACACATACCACTATCGTCTGACTGCTATACTTACTGGGCCTTCCATTAGCCATAATGACCATCCATTTGTTCTGTTTTTACTTGTGCCCTTTCTCTTCAGAACAGTTTTTTTATTTTAGGAGTTTTTTTATATTGTCATTATTGTAACTTTTAACTTCATAATTCTTTTTAAATTTTTAAAGCCTGTTTTGAACATTGTGTTACATTTTTACTACGAATGAATCAGTGGACAATGTCCTTTGAAAATCCTTACTCTATTGGAAAACATACTTTTACGATACATTGATATCGTATCAATATTTTCTTACACCCCTATAAAAAATGGCTAGATTAATCAATGTGAAAAATAAGAAAGTATTTTACAGTGTCCCTCGAGGTTCTGTTCTAGGACCTCTGCTACTCATATTATATACAATAGTCCAAATGTTTGTGGACTCCCTGTTACCTGAATGCATTCAGTGCCTTAAAGTGTGGGTGGGGTGGAAAATCACCCTGACCCCACTAAATGTTTTGTCACTGAATGCAATCAGATCCTCACAGCAATGCTCCAAATCTAGTTGAAAGTTTTCCATGGACAGTAGAGACAGTTACTCCTGTAAATGCGGAATCAGCTCTTTTTAATACACTTGATTTCCGAAGAACGATGTGAACTGCATATTATCTAGTGTCAATAACATGATGTACTGCATGTCTTTATAGTTTTAATGTTTACGTATTTTTTATTACATACTTTTTCATTCTCCTCTCTTTTCTCACTCTTTCCCAGATGAAAACTGGTCCCTTTGCAGAACATTCTAATCAGTTGTGGAACATCAGTGCTGTCCCTTCTTGGTCCAAAGTAAACCAAGGCCTTGTACGAATGTACAAGGTTGAAGTAAGTATAAAGTCACCGTAAATCCCCTCTCCACTATTTCACTGAAGAGGGAACTATACCGGCATATGGGAATTGTGGCCTGATTGTTATATTTACATTTTTAAAATGTAGAAATATAGACTAAATGGATCTAAATTCTTTTTGCAAAGGTATATCAGTCATTCTTAGAGGATTACAAATTCATTTAAAAGTAATAAATTGCAGATTTATTACTGCAGATTGCAGTAATCAGGTGCCACCTAAATATTCTAGAGAGGTGTAGAGCTATTGACCAATAACAATAGTACTTTTTGAACTAGTCTATGGATTTCATCCAGTCATTTAAAATTGGTTGTGATGTAATCTGTGGACCCTGGAAGTAAATTAAAAAATGGCCAATTAAAAATAGTTTAATAGGAATTGTATTTTAACCCATCTAGCTAAAACTGAAACACTCATGGTCTGATAGTCTGATAATGGTGTGATACTCTGATAGTCATGGTGTGGTAGTCAAACACATTCTGTCAGTTTGGGTGCTTGTGTATCTGTAAGGGGCACTAAAATAGCTGAATAACTCAGCAAATTGCTACACAGGTCGGACTCCGGTTGTAGGACGCTTTGGGTGCCTTTCACATATCTTCTTTCAGTGAAACAGCCCCATAGTAGTGGGCTGAAAGTGCTTGGGCCCCGTGTGATTGCCACTTGAAGCTCTACATATTATTACTATTTTCTTACTTGTAGAAATACTGTTTGATCATTTCTCTTGATTTGTTCTTCATGAAATGTTCACGTAGTGTTAATGCCAGCTGACATTCTGAAATAGTGTAAATAAAAGAAACTGTTAATATGTAGTTGTGTCAGCAAAAATGACCATGTGATTAGTTTACAAGTGGCCAGGCTATTGAATGTTGGTCTTTTTCACAAATTCTATTCTGGGAATATTGAGATAAATGGTGGTGTTATTGTTATCTGACTCATTGCAATTCTATTTGTCATGTGGATGTTGGAGGAGCTGTGTAGTAAAACATTTAGACATGTGCCCTGTAATGTTTTAGTGCTGGAAATATTGAGTTAAGTTTCAGATGCTTTGATACAGATTCAAAATAATAAAATAATAACACATATCAGAACAAAATCAGATTTTTCAGCCAGATTCATGTTTCAAATGGCATTGAGCTGAAACAGACTTTAAAGGTTTATAAAAGCAATATAAATAATGAAAATGACTTCAGTAGATGATTTTCAAACATCTGAAAGTAAACATCCAAAAAGCATTCAGCTTTTCTATTAATTCACATTTTCAAGATTGTTTAAATGTTTGCCTTCAAATGGCATGATTATAAATCCATATGGGCAAGGAAGGGTTAAGCATGTGTGTGTGTGTGTGTGTGTGTGTGTGTGTGTGTGTGTGTGTGTGTAAAGCCCCACCCCCTCCTCCAGAGCCACATCCTGTGTTGTTGAGAGAGAAGGCCTTTTGGCCCCTCCCCTCCCGCAGCTGAGGGGCCAGTCTGTCTGCAAACCTCCCCACCCCCACCCAGCCACACACACACTCTCGCGCACACACACACTCTTGCATTCCCTCTTCTACAGCCTTAGCTCTGCAGTCTTCAGTGTGCCTTTAGGCTGACTATTTCTTAAGCTAAATTTAAAGCTCAAAAAAGCATGTTGTGATTAACGTTGACTGAATGTGCAAGAACCAAGTAATACATTACTTAAATAAGAGGACGAGAAGCATGGCTGATACATATTTAGACAAATAATTATTAGAATTATTGTGATATGATGATAGAAATTTAGTTTACTGCACTGAAGCTTCAGCGCTTTACTTTATAACCTGTTATTATTATTATTATTATTATTATTATTATTATTATTATTATTATTATTATTATTATTATTATTATTATTATGTTGGTTAATATAGTTTATGTATTATGTATTATATGTGTTGTGAACAGGCATTGTGTAACACTGCTAACATCTAGTGTTTCTTAGTGTTTGGAAACCAAAATTTAGCAAAACTGGCACTTTGACAGTTTGTTCTGGACAAGCTGGTCCATTTTACTCTCCTGGAAAGAAGATCTCATTTACTGGAGTTTTTGTTTTGTTTGCTTGTATGCCAGTATTCTTTGCTTGTACGAAAATCTGTGTTTTTAGCTTACTGAACAGATTTGAAAGTACGTACATAGTTAATTAGTTGAGGTTTTATTTTCTGCAGCCTACAATTAAGTGCAGTGTTTTCTGGTAAATAAATGGTTCTGAACCAAACAGTATAAACAAGGTGCAGCCAAAAAACTACACCGAGAGAAAAAAAACAACACATAATGCACTTCTACATTTGTGCAACATTTGATACCAATTAATAATGCAAGGCTTGTGTATGATATTAGAGATGGAAGGATCAATTGGTTTATGTATCAGTATCAGACAATTTTTAGTCTAAATATGCAGTTGGCCAATAATGTACCGAGACATCACCGAGAGGTGATCGGATCTACACTCAATGACAAAAACACAATGTCAAACTACTGCAAATCTTTGCAGTTATAAATGATTACATGTGAGCACTGATTGGACACTGGATGTAAAGTTGCTTCCCCACTACCCTTTAAAAAGGCTCTCAGAAACTACTTTTGGGTAGTGTACCTCTTAGTGAGAGTTCATTGACTGACATCATTGAACTAAGAAATGTAAGGCGGTCGGTCGTTTCAATGAAATACCACCATCTGGGCCATTTGACCAAGCCACTGATGACTTCTTCAGCAGTGGTGCCTAAACCAGAAACCGGAACTGCTATGAACTGGAACTGTATCCTCTTTAGTGACAAATCCATGTTCCATTTGGGATTTGACATGTTAGGTTTGATTATGAAGGCCAGCCCAGCTGCCAGATTTATTACCCATCAAACATTTATGGGAGCAGCAAATTGAGTGTGCAGGATCTACAGACCCAGATACAGCATTTGTGGGCAAATGTGCCGCAGGAAGGCATGTGGTGTTTATATGGACCAACTGTATCTTATCTTATATCCAGGCCGGAGTCGGCTCAAAAGGGTACTAGTCTTGAATTGTACAGTTTTCCCTAAAGATGTCCTTATGAATTTAGTTATTTCATATTTGAATTAAAGTATAACTTTCAAAAGTTGTTGGTTGGATTATTGGTCACTGGTCTATGTGTAGGCAAAGGACTATAGTTACAATCATGAGATTTTAAAAATGAGTTATAAAATGGACAAAGTGTAACTTTCCACATAAGGAGCAAAAATTAATTCCCCACTAACAGGAAACACATTCCATGCTCTTTATTCACCGCTTGCAGCCGGGCCACGTGAACAGGATGTGTGTCTGTGTGTGAGGCATGGGTTTAAATATACTGAATGGGTAGTTGTGTGATACTACGTCATTTCCCTCCCCCGAGCGGACCCATCATCTCTGTTGGACAAGCACACACCTAAACTAGCATGCTAAAGTCTGGCCAAGACATTTGAGTTTAAGCTATTATATCACATTCATCAAGATCTCAGACCTTAATTAGATCGTTACACTCGTAAAAATTAAAGTACTTTGAGTAATTCCATAGAAAAAAAATGTTGGTTCCATAATCATACTTCACGTGAAGGTTCTTCACATTCAATTTGGAGCCAAATGTGGTTCTTCAGTGGCATTGCTCAAAGAACCCTTTGATTCACCTTCATTTTTAAGAGTGCATTGTTTGATTGAGTGCATTGTTTGGCAGTGTCTCTCATGAACAATCTGAAAATCAGTTTTCCTTAAAGAACCTGCACATGAAGCTTCAAACCAAACAACACAATGAATCATGGGTATTCCATGTCCGCTAGGGTACATCAATTGTTTACTATTTGTTGTGGTGCATTGTGGGTTATTATAGTGAACTGGAAATACTGCACTACATTTTAAAATGGGCAGGACCCAAAATAGTAGTTAATTTGTAAAGTTATCTTCTCAGGAGGCCCTATTTTATCGGCAGTACTTCTCTACAGACAACTGGACAGGCTGTACACATGTATTTGCACATCTGTCAGCAACTAAAAGTGTCTGAATGCATTCATTAGAATGGTTGTCTGTGTAAATGTTGTTTTCATATCTACCAAACAACACTCTGTTGCTCAGTAGTAACATTTAATCAAATAACGTGAAAGTGCAAGTAAGCAGAATTTCTCTCTGTTTCAATGAGTGCAAGATACGTTCCTTCATACTCACCAGAGGTCATTGTGACTTTTAAGGGTTAATTTCAGTTTCTCAATTTCTCTCTTTCTGTCTTTTCCATTCTGCAGTGTCTAGAGAAGTTTCCAGTCATCCAGCACTTCAAGTTTGGCAGCCTGCTTTCCATCCAACCTGTGAAACCATGAATGGTGGCAGGAAGAGCCAGTCAGAGACCACAACCAAAACTCAAGTCCCTGAGCACCTGAATGACCCTAGCCACGCTCAACAAGCCCCAATCTTTGCCCACTGCTCAAAACTAATGTGTGCCTACAATCAGAATCCAACTTCTACTATCAAGCCAACATGGCTGACACCCTCTTAAATGATCAGATTTGTTTTGTTGAATTTTCTATATCTCCCTGCAAGCTGACGATTCAGTTTCCACCTACCCAATAAGAACATAGTGCTCTATTTTAGGCCTAAGTATAGTCCATGGTGCAATAACACTTGTGCATATTCATGATCTCCAGCATTCTTATTTATTTATGTAAATGTACTTACGAAGAGTAGAGCTTGCCTGAGTGGATATGTGGAGACTTGGTTTTGGTTTTGATGCGGAAGAAAGCAGGCACTTTGTCAATTTTCCCCATTTAGAGTGTGTAATGATCTTTGACAAATGGATGAATTGTATGGGTGTGCACAAACATCTGTCTCAAAAGGGACGGTGTTGTTGTTTGTATGGCTTTCTTGGCTTGCTCACCACTTAATGGAGCTTGTTTTTGCTGTGAATGTAAGTGTGTAATGCTCAAGTGTCATTTTGTCACTGTCTTACATTAATAACCTGTCAACTGTTTTAGTCTTATATGCTTGTAATGCTTAATTCTTTCAAAAAGCTGAAGGAGTACAGATGATTATACCTTTGACCAAGGAGCTGGTGAAACTGCTCAGCAGTCTCGCATGCTAGCTCAGTGATCTGAGGATTGCAGGTTCAAATCCCACAACATGCTGCTTGCCATCGGCAGCCAAAGACCGAGAGAACATAATTGGCCATGCTCTCTCTGGGTGGGTAAATGGCACTCTCTCCCCACACCTAGTGCGATGCTGCCGGCACAGACATCTGGAGCTGGGCACCTGATGCTTTCCTCTGAGTGCGTCGGATGCCCAGCAATGATGCAATAGCGGCAGTTCAAAAAGTGGAGGTGGCTGACTTCACCTGTATTGACGGGAGGAAGCTTGTGCCACCTAGTGTCGGGAGCATCATATGTGATGGGTCCTAATGGGGTTGGGTAATTGGCACTTCAAAATTGGTAGCACAGCAAGTAGGTGTGATGAAACCTCATCAGTCTTCCATTTAGAAACTCAAAAGAACAGTACTGGGTTCACCTTCGGCAGCTACTACAGTAAAGGAAGCACACTGGGTGGCATCCAGATTTCATGCTATGTAAATAAATTGTTTTCAGTTAATCCAACACTTTCTCCATTTCAGAAAGAATGCTTATCCCACTTCATATCATGGTGTGCAGTAGGCCTTTAGTGACCACCACATCTAACCTGCAAAGTTAGACATTTCTACATCTACTCAGCTGTATAATATAAATGTAGACTGTTAAAAATAAGGTGCTACAAAGATCAGTGCTATAGATGAACGGCTTTGGTTCCACACAGATTGGGGTTAGAGGGGTATAAAGCCCCCCAACACAGAGATATTGAGCAGTTGAACTTTGTTCTCTGGAATGATGGTGCTCCATCCAGTACCTTTAGGATATGTTGGGGATGTTCCTGCAATGTGAAGCAACTGTAAATTAATACGGGGTGCCAAAACATCCAAAACTTTGTAAACATTACAGTATATATGCTTTATAGAGAGACTTATGATATTGATACTAAAGGATGTAGACCAGGGATTCTCAACCTTTTCCACCTCATGGCCCACCTGTTTATAATTAGAAAGTATTACCGTTTACAGCTTACATTTCAACTTATGTTAAACTGTATTTGCCTTTTATTTCTCTGACAATTAAATTTTAAGAATAGCTTTAGTCTTCATGAAAACAGCCTCACAAACAAGAGGAACAAAACGTTTTTAAATCTGTCTTAAAGCTGTCTCTAAAACTGCTTATCTCTGGTTAGCTAACACTGCATCAGGCGCCCGTGGCTGCGTTGTCTCAAACGTCTGATGTTTTAATGTGTTATTTCAGCTGTTATTATTTGTTGGTTTTCATGAATGCTTTTATAATGTTCATAGTATGAACACAACTGATATTTTGATTTTTAGTACATTTCTTCATGAATAATGTTTTGTTTAAAGTGATGTTAACATCCCACTGTGGACTATTACCTCCCTCTGAGAATGTGCTTGTTCAGTCAAAATCCGTGACCTCACTTTATTTAGATGTGCTTTAGCCCACAATATATCAGGTGAAAGAGCTCTTAGCAGCGTTAGGATTTGGACTAACTAGGATCAGAGTTAGGAAAATAAAAGTGAACTTAATGGAGCATTGGTATGAAGATTTGGTTTCATTTCGAGTTAGTGGGGTTTGATCCTCAACTCATCCCAAAAGTACTGGATGGTGCACCATCACTTTAGTACTTCACAGTTCCTCTGCTCCACAGCTCAATGCCTGGGCTATTCAGACCCTTCTATCCCACGCCTGGCATTAGTCACCAACATTATGGCACCAACAAGTTCATGTTTATCTGCTCCAGATTGTCTTATTCCAGGCAGTACTTTTCTACGGGGACTAAACAAGTTGTGTCTGTGTGTGTGTGCGTGTGCATTTGCACATTTGTGTCAGCAATGGGTGCAGCTTTAAGTAGCTGAGTCCATTCATTAGAAGTGGTGTCCACACACATTTGAACCTATAATGTTTCAACTGCTCATTAAACTAAATTGTCCAAATAAAGTTCACAAATTACATCATTATGAGATCAGATGCACCAAAAAAAACCCTACATCATTCCTGCCCCTCTCTCTCCTGCACTGGGTTTTGTGGCCTCTAGTTGATGTGAGTTGAAGTTGCTTTATCACGAACACGCTGACCAGGCCAATCATGAACTATCAACTACTTCATTTGTTGTGGACTTTTGAGTCACTGTGATGCTGGCCTTTGTGCTCCCACTACTGTGGCTTTCAGCGCAGCTTTTGCTGAGTAATGGCAAAAGGATGACGGCAAACGGTTGCCCCCACCTCCACTACTATTGTGCTCCTGCACGTGGCTGCCCACTCCCACCTCTGATAAGCTAAACGTTTCAAAATCAGAAGGCCAACCTAATTGGTGCAGTCTGCACCCCTCCCTTACAGTGTCCTAGAGCTTGTGAGGCCTTAAAAGCATTTCGTTTTAGTGCTCTTCTTGAGTGTTAGACCAATAACCAACTACACCAACCTGTGTAGCTCTTCTAAATGTTTGAATTTAGCTGTGTAGCCCCCTCCTTCTCCTCTTGTTCTCAGGCACAGGGCTCCACACCCCCTTCTCTGATAAAACTGCTGATAAAAAACAGCCTGACCAGCTGGTCAAGCTGGTTGACCTGGTTAACCAGCGTAGGTCTTGACCAACAAAGTGTAGATTTTTGTTTTGGTGTGATGGTTTAGCTGGTCTTCAAAAAGCTGGCCTCTTTTCCACTGCAGGGCCAAACAGTTCTGAGAGGGTAATCATTCCAGTGGCTTTTCCATATGGACTTGGCTCGGCATGGAACCCCAGTAGGGGCAGCTGTCTAATGCCGTTCTAAAAAGTTCCCCAGTTTTGTCCACTAGGGATTAACGCCTAGTTCCCTTCTTTCCTTAGCCAATTGATTTGAGTAAATTGGGACTTCCTTGGAATTTCTTCCAATCGATTGGCAGAGGGAAAAAAAGAAACTGAACACACCCATGATAGGGGACCTGTGCTAATTGGTCTGCACTGGTATGCAAAGGAATGGCATGGCCTCGGGAACCATTTGGCCGTGCAGTGAAAAAAGCCAATAATCTGACTAAGCCAGACAATCAGTATGACCAGGCTGGTCATCCTGCATGACCAAAACCAAATGCAACATCCTCTAACCAGACAGCAGACATATCTGGGCACTTTGGCTCAGATATGGGTCACATTTGGGCCAAAAACTCATTACTATCTGTGTTTACAACAACTTTACCATCATAGGGTCTGTTTTAAAAGGATGACCAGCAGTCCGCCACTCATCCACCTAAACCCCTCGTTCCCATTCCTGAAACACTCAGAGTTAAAGCAGTCCCAGCAGTTTGTAAGGAAAAGCCTGTAGGAAGCGCGCTCGCGTTCGGCGCAGTTCCGCCCGCGGCCACGCGGGGGAGCTCGCCACACGCGGCTGAACGGAAAGCGCTCGCGGCGGACTTCAGATTTTCCTGAAGATGAATCAAAGTATTCCCGAACAAAATCACTTTAACGCGCATTAAAAGTCCAACGTGGGCTGTTTACTGTTTACTGTGCGCTAATAACCGCGCTGGCGGACGTCATGTGAAGCGCTGAGGCTTATTGCTCCGTAATTACGTCATTCTGAACAGCAGCCTGCGTCTCAACCGTCTGTTTCGGACCGTTAAACGACTGAAACACACCGGGGTTCATGACACGGTACCTGCATCTCTCAGCTTTAAGCCTGGAGGAGGAGGAGGAGGAGGAGGAGGAGGAGGAGACCCTGCGCTCGGAGCTGCAGCTCAGACTGAGAGGGGAGGAGAGCTTTCAGCTGGAGGAGGAGGTGGAGAAGGAGTAGGGGTGGAGGAGGAGCAGGAGGTGGAGGAGGAGCAGGAGGTGGTGGTGGAGGAGTAGCAGGAGGGGGAGGTGGAGAATGAGGAGGAACAGGAGGAGGTGGAGGAGTAGCAGGAGATGGAGAAGGAGCAGGTGGAGGAGGAAGAGGAGAAAGAGCAAGATGTGGAGGTGGTGGAGGAAGAATAAGAGGAGAAGGAGGAGGAGGAGAAGGGTGGGCAGGGTGGGGGTGGTTATGGGGGAGCAAACGAATCCGAGGTCAGCCTGAGGTGCCGCTCCATAGGCGCTCTAATACCTCCATTCATCGATTTTGAAGAACACCACCATGTGGCACAGAGCAGAGATAACACAGCCTGAGACTATTTCACAGCAGAGCCCAGTACAGCCCTGTCTGAAATGACCCAGGACTACAGCGCGCAGAAACACAGCGCGCAGAAACACACCGCTCTGTATGATGCGGCATTATTATCCAAAAGTGTCTCGAAACTTTGGGCTTCTCACATATGGATGCCCACCTGAGGCCCTACTGAGACCTGCATGGGTTAAACATGAGCCCCATCTGGGTGATACACTGAGCACAGGCCTAGATGGAACCCATATGAGATTAAGGTGTAATGGGCCCCAACTGGCTCCCAGTGATAACACTGGAACAAACCCATTCAGAGCCCATGCCCACCTGGAGCCCACCAAGCCCACATTCCACTCAGGAGAGCCCCACATGAGCCTGCTGGCTGGTTGATCACTTTCATATGTGCTCGTGGGGCCTTTACTTAAAGCTCTGACGGGGTCGACGGTTCGAAATCAGGCCACATGTACTAATGAAGGGTATAAACAGGCCACGCTGTGCTTGTGAGACCTGCTTTAAACGCTGGGTGTTCTGTGCTCTTACTAAACTAATACTGTGTTTGTAACCACAGAACAAGATCTGATGTTTATTAATCAAGTGTCTTAGTGCCTCGTTTTAGGCCTTACTCAGTGGTGGCTGATCCAGTTAGAACGAAATCCAGGGGGTGTTTACAGTTTGGACCTAGATTGCCCCTCTGGTCTGCATTAAGTGAACTTAAGTGCACTTTAATATTCTGCCCCGCTCTGTCGCTGGAATATAATGCATTAGCTGGTATGTGGTGATATGGCAGCTCGCTGAAGTCAAAGAAGAAAACAGACAGAAAATGAATTTGAGTTTTTTATTAAGGTTATAAATTTTAAACAAATACTTTCTAAAACAGTTTTACCCGGTGATATACAATTTAATATGCACAAAAATACAAGAATACCAACAAAATATGGAGAGTACGTTTGAAAACGTCTTTAATTCAGTACACATAGTGCTTATATAATGTGAGGACTTATGGCTAACTTATGAGATTTGCCTTTTTAGAACAAAAGGTCTAAAGATCTGTAGAAAATAAAATCAAACCCACAACAACCAAGCAAATGCTGGCATCATGAATTACTGTGAAGGCTTAATCAACTTTAGGAGTAAGAAGGGGAGGGGGGTGTTGATGCTCTGGAGACAGTCAACAAAAATAATCAGATCAATAATAAAGACTGTAATGATGAACCCAAACACCTGGCTGATTAAAATCCCGCCGTGCATTGTGGGAGTTGTAGTGTGAATGAGGTGACTACAAACACAAGTGTTGATCAAACTGGTGCTGTAAAGTCAGTGCAGTCAACAAAACGCACCAGGGGACAGAGGAGAGGGGACATGGGGCAGGGGACAGAGGGCAGAGGAGGTGGGACAGGGGGCAGGAAATATTGCACCTTCATCAAAGCTGCTGCGGTTGGAGATGAGCTAAAACCCCGCTTTAGGCTGATTTCACTCTAAGTGGTCAGAAACAATCCCAGTATCACATTCAGACTGGTTTGAGAGCAGCTCGCTCTGCTCTTCTGAGGGGCTTTAAGGCAACGAAATTCAACTTCGTTAAGATTAAGATCGACCCAGTAAAGTCGGACCGTCTCAGACCGAACCCAGTCCAGCCTGGGGGGCTTCAGGGGGCTCCGGGGGGCCCGGCCCGACCCGAGCGGCACGTTCACTAACTTGGGCTCCAAACTCCGTCCCTCAGCACCCCCCCCCCCTTTTAAATAACATCTCTGCAAAAATAAAGTCCATTTGAGTCCGTCTCATAAAGCGTCAGTCCGGTCCGCGGCCCCGCTCCGCGCGCAGGGTCAAAACGCCACGATGGCTCTGGTCCAGGCGCCTAAACTCGCCAGCGCCTGTTTACTGCAGAACTGTCCGTTCAGCGCCTGCTCCAGGTCCGCCTGCCTGCTCACCAGCCCCGAGAAGCCCGAGCCGAAGATGGAGATGAGGTTGGAGATATTGGCCGTGTCCAAGCAGTCCGAGCAGCAGTCCTCGAGCCGCACGCGCTTGCACGGAGGCGCGGGCTCCGCCGACGCGTCCTCCAGCTCGGGCGCGTAGTAGCAGCACGCGCCGCTGTAGTCCGACACTTTGCGCTTCTTGGCCGCCGGACTGCCGCACGGCTGCAGCGGCGTGCAGCAGCAGTCCTGGTGCAGGCAGCCGTTCTCCACCGTGGTGACCACATGCGTGTCCAGGTCCAACACGGTGGTCTTGTTGCAGTGCGCCGCGGAGAAGTCACACGGCGGCGGCGGCGGGTAGGGCTCCGCGCAGCAGCTGCGGTAGAACAGCGGCTCGGACGTCTTGCACGCGTCCTCGGAGACGCCGCCGGCGCAGCACTGCTGCTCGGAGACGCCCGCGTCCTCGCACTCGTCCGCGGCCGCCACGTCGAGCGGGTCGAGCTCCTGGATCTCGTTGCACACGGTCATCACCTCCTCGTACTGCTGCATCCGGTAGATCTCGGCGTACTTCTCGTTCATGTAGACCTGCCGCGCGTTCCTCAGCACGTACGACACCAGCAGGTTCTTGTGCAGCTTGATGCCGCCGCGCTGCGTCCGCGAGTTGTGGATTTTGCGCAGCGAGATGGAGATGAGGCTCTGCGCGTCCACCGCGCACTCCGCCGCGCTGATCATCGTCTGTGCGTCGGGGGCCGTCCGGGGAGAAGCGCGCAGCTCAGGCGAGATCGGGCAGAAGGGCTGAGGGCTGCGCTCGCGGGAGAAACATTGAACCGCGCTCGGCGCTTCCAGCACGAACGACAGGCGCCAGCGAGCATTTAGCGTCAAACCCGAGTCCGGACTATTTATACCGCCCCGCCGCGCCCCGCCCCCGGTGGCGCCGACCAATCACCGGGCCGAGGCGGCGGTGAGTGACGGGCGCGTCCCGCCCACCCGCGCCGACCCTGGCCAATCAGAGCGAGGCGGTTCTTCTGTGCTATTCAAATTCCAAACTGACTTTAGCGAACTGGAATGTTCTCGTGAGGCTCCGAGGCTGAGGAGCCGCTCCTCCGTGGGAGCGCACATGTTCAGGAGGCGCAACCGAAAGCAGAGCTGCTGCTGCTGCTGCTTCAGTCTGGAGACTGTGGTCCACTGATACCAGTGCTGACACCAGTGCTTTACATCTGCACAAGGTCCCATCTGCTTTTGCATGCTGTGAACATGCAGGCAAGCACAGAAAAGACACACAATGAGCCCAATCTGTCTGTGTGGGTCAGAGATTTCCTATTTGTCATTGATTACTAAGTAAATTAATGGGGTTTCTTTCTGCACTTTAAGGGATTTTTATTTCATTTTTGGCCATTTCGTGTATATATTTACATTTCTGCATGACATTAATGGGAGTACTGTTCTGGTGCGAAAATGTAAGACAAGCTGCCACACACACACTCACCCACAAACACACGCACGCACACACACACACACACACACACACACACAAGAAATAATAATAATAAGGATGATGTTTCTTTATGTTGTCCAATGCAAATCAAGTATCTCCAAAAGGGAAAGTTTATAGGAGAAAGCAAGAACACTTTTAACTTTGAATGGCTGTGAATCTAAAATAAGAGCTTATTTGACCAATTTTAGAGCATCCACAGTGATTAACACAGTATTCAGAGCTGCTACAGGGCTCGACCCATGAAGAAAATTAAAAACAAGAAAAAAGGGACGTGGTTTTCAGTGGACAGCAGCAATATGTGAGATATACTTCAAATATATGGTTTCATTTGTAAATGTACTTCAAACAGTTGCATTAAAATAAATGTATTTTCTGTATGAGATTAAAAGACGTTACTATTCTATTGTTTAAAAAGTACAACAATCTGCCACAAATAACAGAAACAATACTCCGTTTACCATCTCGTCTAATTTTACAGTGTATTAACGATTTCCATCACTTTGAAGGAAAGTCCATCCCCCTTCTAAACAGATCTAATCACAGCAAATTCATTACATTTACAGCATTTATCTGACGCTTTTATCGAGAGAGACGTACATTTGCATCATGTTTCACAGGTAAGAGAACACAGTGTTAACAGTCTTGTCCAAGGACACTTATTGGTGCAGTGTGACGTCGGCCTACTTGTCAGGCTGGGGAATCAAACCCACTAAAGTACGTCATTCAGTTCAGCATTATTATAAAGTAGTACATCTTTCATATATTGATGTAAAACTAAAAACATATTGTGGATTTCAGAGCAGATGTAACGAAGCAGGCTGTTCTGACTGTCTTTAAGACGGACTGTTGTAATTGGCTGCTCCATATTGCATCCTCTTTATGGCTGTAGTATGAATTAGTGTAGGCTGGTAGGTGAATATATACACATCTCAAAAACTTTGAATATAAAGTATATTGTAAGGAGTTTATTCATGTTTAGAATTTCATTTTAAAAGGAGCAGTCAATTTTATATCCATTATCCATATCCAGTGTGGCTTATCTAGTTCCTCAAACGATTAGAATATTAATTTTTTGAGTTTTAATAAATTACTAATCAGACATGATCAAAGTTAAGTATCAGGGTAATTCAGTCATAGCTTTATCTTTGTGGTTTGGCCTCCTGTAGACACATACATTCTGTTTTCAGTTACTGAAAACACTGTCCAGAATAAAAAACAAAAACAAACTTTTTAAGTGCTTTTAAATGCTTTTTAAAATGCTTACGCCAGTTTCATCCTGGGCACAGTGATTACCGTCTAACAAGTATACCTTTTAATTCCACTATGACCAAACGTACTTTGCTCACATTTTGAGAAGTCGATAGATAAACTGTCATTCTCTGCCTGATCAGGAGTGTGAGTGATTCAGAGACAGTGGCATCACTACAGCAATAGAAGCAACTGGATGTTTTACCCAATTAAAGTTTCCTCCATAAAATCAGATTCTATGTTTGTGTGGAGATCAGATTAAGCAGTTAGAATACCTTCACTTTTTTTAAAAGTACATCTTTTAAAAACATTGTAAATAAATGAAGGCAATGGAGGAAACATAAATAGTAATGTTGTGTGCTAGAGGATGCACAATCCATATGGCTTGGACAATTTGCACAGCGCATATGCAGGCATGCTCTCCACAAATTGGTCAAGGGGGCACCGATGTGGTCATCTCAAAACACATCTGTCTGCTTGCAGTGTGATGTGTGGCTCTGCTCATTCCCGTATGTTCCGTCTCATTTAAATCCTCTAAACTGTGTTTCCATCTCCAGTGTATTGCACTGTAAGCTCAATGAAGGCAGTCTGAGAGACACACATGGTCTGGGAGAAGGAGGCGGGTCTACTGAATGAGATGGCCAGGTTGGCTCTGCCACTGATCTCTACTGGTTGTAAATTTAACAGCGTGGCAGATATTGATGGCTTCATTTCTACAGACCAGAAGAGCATGGAAGGGAATGGAACTATAATGTCTGCAGTTGTTGTAATAAAAGTTGCATAAAGAAAAACACTAGAAGAATGTCCACAAAACAGACATATTTGAGACACAATGTTCTCGGATCATGAGAAACTGCTGTTTCGTGTGCAGGTAAAGGTATTTTGCTCACCTCACAGTACGTTAGTATTACTGCAGTAACACTAATAGAGAGACTCTATAGGCTTATAAACAGTAAGTACTGCACTCCGTTGCTGTAGGAGATGGTTTTTTCCCATTGCTTTGCTGCTCTCCGTAACTAATGAAAACTCTCTAGCATTAACGGGTGAATCATGCAGATCCAGCAGATCATGTGAAGCACTCTCTCTCTCTCTCTCTCTCTCTCTCTCTCTCTCTCTCTCTCTCTCTCTCTCAGATCTCCAGTGTGCAACCACAGGCAAAGTGCTGGAGCTACCAGTTCTGCATCTTAACAATGCCTTGGATCAGGAGCACCCATCTCTTAGCTATGCATTGCAAGGGAAGAAATCAATACGTATGTGAGGGGAACCATATCAGACCGAACCGGAATGGTGATAAGGCAACAGAACAGCGATTCATTAGGTGTTTGTGTGCAGAAAATAGAACAAGGCAAAGATATGTAAAGTGTTGTTCACAATGTGGAGTAGAGGCAGAATTCATACTCTGTGTTCTATCCTTCATATTTTAGAATAAAACAGTTGGGTATAATAATATGAAATGCTCACATACATAATAAAACATACACTAGAAACCATTAATGCATAAAGGCAGGTTGTGATATGATTATATATTGTGTCAGTTTCTCACAACTATACTGACATTCAGCTGTAACACAAGAGTTAATACGGTAATGCCACTTTTCCACTGCATAGAACCTATACTACTCAACTCTATGCACGTTCTGGTACCGCATTTATCCTCAACTGTAAAGACATCGCAAAACACTAAAGAACTGAGTTATATTGATTTATAGATTCTAAATAACAATTAATGTTTGTACAGCTTCGCAGTACAACACAGCAACCTAAACATCATTAACACGGTAGCACAACAATAGAGCTGGATGTCTGCATTGTGTTGCATAGAAAGATGGTTCTCTTTGACCAATCAGCATTCAGCAAGTTTACATGTCATGTTTCATTTTGGATTCATAAAAACAGTATAAAGCCCAGCTGCATTCGGTTGTGGAGCAGTGCAACTGTGTTTGCAGGAATGACAATGTGCTAACCACTTCAATGCAATCAAATTCTCACAGCCATGCTCCAGGATCTTATAGAAAGCCTTTCCCGGACAGTAGCAACTGTTACTCCAACAAAAGCAGTATAAACACTTGATTTCAGAATACACAGAGAATGTGTATTCTGTGTTGCGGTACTTTTGTCTTTAGCATGGATGTAGACATGAGATTGTAGGGTGGAGTTTTAAGAGGTTGAGCCAGAAGGGTTTTGGTTTGATGCCTGGACTGGGACCAGGGCTGCTACCCAGCAGAAACTAGGTTCATGTTGTTGGCCATGGGCTTTATTCCCTTGAAGAAGGCCCTCAACCCCCAGCTGCTTTAAGGTGTTGCATATGACACCTACACCTCGATCCTCCACTCTACCCCAGCCCCTATGAATAAATGAGGAGCCAAAAGTGAGCACCAGGAGAGTCGTTTGAAAAGCTATTAATCAGTGATACCAGCAAAGTATAGGATGAAGACAAAGAATCGTTTACGGAGATGCTGAATGTGGGTGGGGCAGTTTACACATATCTAGTGTGAATGTAGCCTTTCAGAGTTAAGTAACGACCTTTCTGATTTCACACAGCTTGCATTGGGTTCAGAACCATCCACAGATGTTTGTAAGGGTCCCTGGATGACTATAATAGGTGTGCTCAGATGCAACTTTACCACTTAATAAACTAAAGTTCTTTCCTTACCATCCCTTATCTGAAGCCTACAGCCTTCGAACACAATGTTCATATATATATATATATATATAGAAACATGACAGCTGAAACAGCTGCGGGAATATTTAAATGTATTGTATGGTTAAATGCATGAGCTGGAAAATGTTTTAAACATGGTTTAGTATTGCAACAATAATTATTTGTTACAGGTTTTGGACTATTAAGACTCTTTTACTGAGGATATACAGTCTTTTCTAGTTAGTGTCAGTGCTCCTCTTTCTGGACTGTGTGGATTCTACAACATGTTAAAGGAGACATTTATCTGGTTCTCCTGAGCACATAAAAATATTCAATATAATGGCATATTATATATTAACAATGTCAGAATCATTTTTGGTACCCACATAACAATTCTTTAAAAAGGCTTATATACCCAGTGTTGTTTTGTCCTTGAAAACATTTAAACATGGAGAGAACATGTTCTATATACTGTATTCATCATCAGAAAATATACCAGGAACAATAAATGATTACATTTTGACTGATATGATCAATATTTATTGATCTACACATACAGAAGTGGTGTCTCTCAGTACGGCGTCGGCTATAAATCAACATGCCAGACGTCTCTGCATGGAGTTGTAGAGGTTCCTAATGGTGTCCTGTGATAATCCTTCCTGTGCATCTTGAATATTCTCACTCAGTTCCTGCAGATTGGGCGGTAGGAGTGGAGTGCTGAAAGTGTATCCAATAGCATCCCACACATTTTCAATCAGTGATCTGGTGTGCCTGACCATGGTATAGTATCAGTGCCTTCAAGGCGAGCTCCTGAGATGGCAGCAGTATGCAGAGTACCAGAGTGTGCATTCAGAAAAGGTAGGACCACTGGTTGCAGGACCTCATGAACACAGCTTTGGGTTGTGAAAGTTTCTATAATGAAGAGTAAATGTGATTTGACATTGTAGGAAATTGCACAGCACACTATAACAGCAGGCCTTCTGGACATACTGTGTGTCAGCCAACCGTTGATCTATGTGCTGACCATGGTGCCTCCACACACAGATTTGTTGGTCATCTCCACAAAGACAAACCTGCAACTTGTCTTTGAAGATGACACACTGCCATTCTGAGTGACATCATTACTATCATGCATTACAATTAGTTGATTCATTATGGGTGAAACTATTTTTCTGTGAGGTACATGTACATATATCGTCACTGTGATGTACAAATGCAGATTTCTCTTTAGTTTTTGATGTGATGTGAATCTAGTTCTTTATACTGACATGAAAACGTTTCACGAGCAAACAAAAAAATCATATTTTTATGCATTATTGAGCCAAACACTGTTCAGTGATTTGAAATATGTTTTTAAATGGTAATTTGACCTTCAGCTTTGAGTATTTTGTCTGGTCTGGTGTGACTGGAAATAGCTGCCTATTGGCATTGGCATTGGCATTGCCACCGAGTGATCAGACTTGCCTCAGAGGACTTTGCTAAAATTCCTTTTTATGGGAGAGGTCAACAGAGAATGGTCAAGCTGGATGGAACTGACCAGAACAGAAAGCCTACAGTAACTCAGATAATCTATCAGTACAACTGTGGAGAACAGAAAAGCCTCACAGAATGAACAATCTTGATCATGAAGACCATATCAGGCACCACTTCTGTCAGACAAGAATAGAAAGCTGAAGCTGCAGAGAGGCTGTAGTAATGGGTATTAATTTTTGCTGAGGCATACAGATGGTAGAGACACAATTTGGTACCAACAGCATGAATCCATGGACCCTTGGCACAAAAATTCATTGCTTGAATGCTGCATATTTTAGAACTGTTGCTGACCATGTGCATCCCTTCATGTCCATAATTTATCCAGCGAATGGCTAGTTCCAACATGAAGATGCACCATGTCACAAAGCAAAGGTCATCTTAAACTGGTTTCATCTTCGGTGGCTTTCTTACCAGATCTGAATCCAGTAGAACACATTCGGGACGTGATATTTCTCCTGAAAACATCTACAGGAAGAAATTGTGTGACGCTGTCATGTCAGCAAGAACCCGAATCTCAACTTTCCAGCTTCTTGTGGGCTCTATTGTAAGAGGAATCCACTTTGTTTTAAGAGCAAAAGAAAGTGTTCAGGGACAAACTTGACTGCATTCTGGATTGTGTTATATCTTTGGGTTGGCCTGTTAAAACAGATGCTAGTTATTATTATTACGATTAAATAAGGAGAAAAGAAGACCAAAGGATTAGTATTGGTATTTTGCTCTTTGAATCTCTTACCCCAGGGGTTAGCCAGGAAAATCCTAGATATTATATACTCTAGAAATGCATGAAAGATGTGTCAATACAGCAATCAGAGACTGAAATGTGGACTCATACACAGCCATCACAGTTGAAGGCGTTAAATTAGTATGGATGGGTATGGGTATGTTTCTGGCATATGAATGCAGAATTTAAGGATAGCAAGTGCACTTATTCCAAGCTCCAGGCTAAAGGAAGGATTCGATAGATTCGTGGGAAGCCAACATTTCACTTAGTAGCACTCAGTAAAAGAAGAAGGTAGTATCCTTAGAAAGGGGTCTAGTAGCAGCCTATAGAAACAATGCAATCTTTACAGCCAGCCTTGTTATAAACAATTACAGCTCTAAGCCTGTTTTCAGCCTACCCATCTGACCTCTATTACACTCACATCTTTTTGATTTCAGCTCACAGTGCTGAAAGAAGACCAGAAGAGTAAGCTGCTCAAAGAAAGTTTTGATGGGTCCAGCAATACCTTCATTACTCTGGACAGTATTGCAGCATTGGAAGTGTAACAGGTTTGTGTCTGTGGACACTCAAGTCCTAATCATCACGTTTGCCAGCCTAATGGGACTCTGCTACCCTTACCTTCTTTCCAAACTCTGTTTTATAATCACAGCAGCCACTAATGCTGATGCTGGGGAGTCTAAGAACATTGTGGTGATGTGAAGGCAGTCAGGCCACCAACGAATGTACAGACATTTACTACACACTGCAGAAAGCCATATAGTGAAGTTGCTTGACCCATAATTTTCACGAGAATAAAATGTGTAATTTTGCTGAAGTAATATTCCATTAAAATGATGAGTATGATGCAGGGTAGGACCCACAGAACCATATTATCACTGATATTGCAGCTATTAGAAAAATCTAATGTCTGACAAAGCCCTAGTATATAATATGACTTTCGTAGCTGCATGCACTCTGTACGTGAGAGACGCCAACCTTTGACTTCGGTTTGACTTAAAAGGCCACAACCCAGTGCTTAGTGTTTCAAAGCGCCAAGCACACTGTAGCTTCACATCTACAATCTACGACATTCAAGTTGCTGATGCACATGGCTGAACTCCAAATGACTCATGGCCTGAATTTTCCTACTTCGTGAGCAGTCATACTGTAATTGCTAGCAATATTCCTATTTTTATTAACTTGAAAATGATATCTACAGTACAGTAACCACTGCATTAACACATAAGCTATGATTCACACCAGGTTTAGCAGTTTAGACTGCATTTATACTCAGCCATCATTTCGCCGTTGGTTCATCGCAGAATCAACGTTTGAATCAATGTTTTCATTTGAAAAGTGAATCAATGTGATACCTCAGCGTTGTTTCAACATTGTTTCAATGTCGTTCCAACGTCATTATCAATGTTAGAACGCAAAGTTGAAGTGTTTTTACCTTTTTACAAACGTTTAACAATAAGCTTTGTTAAAGCAACAGCTGACATCATTTCAACTACTTTTCAACATTGAAGCTCCATCATGTGCCAGCTGGGTAGGCTTGAGTCTTAAAGGCATGAATGCGCTCTGAAGTACTTAGTGTGCTAATTACTAAAACTAACTAGTGTCTCAGTCTATAGTATAAAACGTAAATAAATCTTTAGTTGGAAAAGTTTAAAATGGTATACTCAAACATCCATGATGCAAACTCAGAGCCGGTTGATCTTTAAGAACAGATACAATGGATACTCTTATCAAACAATGCAAAGCAAAACAGAAAGGGAGGCGCTACTCATGTCTGTAAAAACAGGCTGTGTCCCATTTATGTACTACATTTTAACACTGTAAGGGAATATACTGATTTTAATAGTGCTTACATGAAAATATTAACATATGAGTCTGTTTAATACTAACAGGGTGTTGTGAAGTGTTGGTATGTCAACATACATCACTGCACATTGTCCTGCCTCTGTTACCACTGCATTTGCATTGTTAGCCACCGCTTTTTCGATTTGTACTACATTGTGGGGAAAATAGTGTCCATCATAACCATATAAACTGTGGATATTTCTCCATGATATATACTAAATATGCTATATACTCAAAAATCAGTTACTTTTAATAGGTCATACATTATCGGGATTCATCAATAGAAAAAAAAAAGATGGATAACGATGCAAGAGGAGTGGCATTGGAGATGCATTGGGGGAATTTGCAGTGATGTGTTGGCATAGCAACGTTTCATCAGGTAGTTAGTATAAAACAGGTTAGTACTGCAATATTTAGTGTATTAACCTGAAAATCTGCTATAAATATTATTAGTTTATAGTCTATACTAGAGCTGAACAATATATCATTTGAGCATTGCCATCACAATGTGGGATGCATGATAGTCACATTTCAAATTACATTACAATATTACATATTTCTGCCCATTATCATTTATTTCTCCCAAACCTGGATGCATGAAGTGCATAACTCATATAAATACATGGATCACTGACATTTGGTAAAATCCCTGCATTTTTTACATCACCAGAGAAAATATTCCAAAGTCTTTTTTTTGCAATACCACGCAGTCCTACTCTATACCTCGGTCTTAGTGAGTAGCATGCAGTTAGTACACAACGTATACGTGGTCTTACGGTGGAATCCAAAGGGTTTCAATGACGGTGCTTAAAACGAATAGACTCATCGTAAAGTGGGACATGAATCTAATAGAGATAAAAGCACTATCAACCTATTTTGGAGTATGACGGATGTTGCAGTGATGCTTTTCTTTTCATGAACACTCATTTTGGCTGTTCATTGCAGAAATATTTCACAGCCTCATACAAATCAGTATCATACACAGGTTTGAGTGTTTTTTTTTTTAGATGTTTAGTGAAAGAAAAACAGTGCAAACAAACAAAATCTCAAAACAGAGGTGAAGTGATGGCCCTGTCATGCTGAGACCCAGACGTGTCCGGAGTGGCTCCTAAAGACTACATTCCCCGCTCTGCGAGGGGGCGCGGGGGGGAGACTCTCATCAAAGGAGAATTGTGGGATTTGAAGTGTGCTGCTCGTTGCCCAGGACACTCTTAAGGCATTCCGGTGGCAGGAGGGCCAGTGGGTGAAATATGAGGGCGGAGCTTCCTCTGCTTGGCAGATAGATGCCTTGTGAACTTAAAGGCAAAGTAATCAACTTGAACATAAATCGCAACACTCAACTTCACAGTCGTACGCCACCGTACGTCCCGGACGTACCGTAGTAGCCCTCCTTTCATGATACAAACATGACGCGCTGGTCTGTATAAAAGCGCTTTGTCGACCTTTCTGCGAGCCTGGGTAAATCTGGGGGTGAGGGCATTGATCCGTGTGTTTTTTCGTGGTCAGGTAAGCTCTAAACTTGAGCTCTGAGGCGGAGGTGGTCTGCACGGTAAGACGCACTTTTGTACGGATGCTTTTTTTCCCCACAACGTATAAAAATAACTCATACAATGCACGACGTTATTATTATTAATAATATTAATTATTATTACTATTAATTATTATTATGTTTTTTTAACCTTTGTAGGTGTACTATTGTTAGATAAATAATAATTATATTAAAATAATAATAATAATGTCTACAATTAGATTATTTATTTCTGATTAGTTTTGAAATGGCTCTGTAATAAATGACTATTTCTTTTCGTAACCTAACGTAAAGATAATGAACTGCCCCTCTCTGTCTCCGACCCTTTTTTCTTTTTTTTAAGATCAGAGATCAGATCGAACTATTTCAGAATATGTTTCGGCTCTAAAACGCGTTTTAAGGAAATAATTAATAATATGATCGTAATAAATAACGGTTCGTGTTTTGTCGTTTGGGCTGGATCACATTTTCCACACCGGTTTAAAACTGTAGGCGACTTCATTTCCCCTTTAAGAACACGAGACGTGAGGTAGAGAAGAGGGCGGGGTCGAGCCCCCCAGCCGCTGAAACTCGGCCAATCAGGGGCCGCCGGTCCGGGTCGCTGTTCGTCCGTCTGCTAAAGGGGCGGGGCTCCGCGCTCCACCGGTTTCCACGGCAACCATGCGGCTTGACCTCCATGCTCCACACTCCCCCTCGGGCGAGTTCTGGTTTCCGTGGCAACGGCTGTAACGTTATCTGTTCACGCAAAGCGCAGAAAGTTCGCATGAAGCGCCGAGAAGTTTTACAGGAACGTTAAATAACCGTTGAACAACCGTTAAACTGGGGGAGGGGCTTTAATCGCTTCTCCCGACGATTTAACGACAGGCGAAACGACTGTTTTCATGTAACGGGCAGAAACGCCGGGTTGAGGTTGTTATGAAAACATTAAACGTTAAATGTAATGAAGTATGGAAACAAATAAAGGGTCGATATGACGTGATTTTGATTCACGGGCTTTTATTCTTTCAGTGTCTCCACCAACAACCCCCCCCCCCCCACACACACACACACACACACACCACCACACACACACACACCACCACACACTTACACACAGCCACCACACACACACACCACCACACACCCCACCCCACCACACACACACACACACACACACACTACCACCACCACCACATACATACAAACACACACACCACCATACAGCCACCACACACACATACACACCACCACCACCACCACCACAACACGCATACACACACATCCCACCCACTACACACCACACACACACACACACACACACACACATCCCGCCACACACATACACACCACCACATGCTTACATACACACCCCACCCCCTACACACACCACCACACACATAAACACACTATCTCTAATACACACGCACACACGCTCTCGTACACAAACACTCTCTCTGTACCTCTGTCTTATACACATATACACACACCTTCTCTCTGTGTCTTTCTCTCACACACGCACACACACTCTTTCTCTCGCTCTTTCTCTCTCCTCCTTTCTCATGTAGGTTTGGAGCTGAACTGGAATTTCGACTTCCTGTGACCTGTCGAGACTCATCTGCCTGCCTGGACGGAGGGTGTGTTTGGTGGGGGGTGGGTGTATGTGGGGAAGGGGCATAATTGGGAGAGATGCGGAGAGTGGAAGAAAGAGGGAGCTGTATCTCTCCGTCTCTCTTTCTCGGACACACAGCACACTGCGGAATGTTTTATTGAAGGCCTTTGTGGTTTAAATCTTTTCCCATTTTACATATATTAAGTAAACTTACACTGTATGTCCAAAAGTTTGTGGACACCCCTTTTAATAAATACATTTAGCTATACTAATAGAATAGGTCTCTATGGAGCAGATACACATGAACACCGTTTCTAATGGCAGACATTGGCTAGAGGGGTATAAAGCCCTGAGCATTGAGATGTGGAACAGTGGTGCTGTGTTCCCCGAACTGTACTCCATTTAGTACTCTCAGGATGAGTTGGGGAGTTGGAATGGTGTGACAATTACTGAAACAAGAGCAGCATAAACTCTTTTTAATATCCTTGTTTTTAGAAGAAACAGTGAATCAACAGTAATAGTATGTAAATAAGCATTGCTGGTTAAGGGTGACCAGCTTCGCTCTTGTTTAGCATAAGGCATTTTGTTTGAGTTTGATGGGTTGGGTAGTCCACCAGTATGACCACGCGGGTTGACCAGCATGATCAAAAAGCTGGCTGACAAGTTTCACTTAAACAAGTCAACCTGTATGACCAACGTGATGACCATCTTGGCCAGGCTAGTCATACTAATAGACCAGCTTGCTGATCAAACAAAAGTGAAAACACACACAATGCTAATCAACCTGTTTAACCAGCTGGTTTACCAGCAATAAGTACACTATATGGACAAAAGTATTGAGACACCTGCTCATTCATTGTTTCTTCTGAAATAAAGGGTATTGATAAAGTACCTCTCTACTGTCGAGAGAAGAGTTTCTTCTAGATTCTGGTGCATTGCTGTGGGGATTTGATTGCAATCAGCGTGGTCAGGATGTTGGATGATCACCTCCCAATCTCATCCCCAACTCCCCAACTCATCTATCCTAACGTATACCCCTAGCTCATGTCGGGCATTAGGTATTGTGCCAATGTTTATCTGCTCCAGAGAGTCCTATTGTATTGGTAGTACTTCTCTACAGGGACTAGACAAACTGTGTGTGCATTTGCACAACGGTTAGCAGTGAGTGCAACATAAAATAAGTGAATGCGTTCATTTTGAAGGGGTGTCCACCAGGGGTGTCGCGTGACCTGGTATTCCAGGTTTATGCTACTGGGAAGAAAGATAAAGTTTACTAGGAACAACAAATGATTAAAAATGTAGACTGATATGATAAATATTTATTTATCTACACTCTTGAGATGACAGCAGTATGCAGATGCATGTTGTTTTGTTGGAATAGAGCACTGGCGTGTCCCAAAAAGGTAGGACCACTGGTTGCAGGACCTCATTCATGTAATGTTGGCATCATATGAAATTGACACCAGGCCTTCTGGACATGTGAAATGTGACAACAAATCATTGAGCTCTGCTGACCTCCACACACAGATTTGTAGATCATCTCCTCCAACACAAATGCAGGACTCGTCACTGATGTCCCACAGCCATTCTGAGTGACTCCACGATAGTTTGGAACGATATCATTGCAGTTGTGCATGGTAATTGGTGCTAATTGGTTGATTCATTCTGGATAGAGCTATTTTTTATGAGTGCATCTTAAACTTCCCAAGTTTTGGTTCTATTTTTTTTAATTGTTGCATTAGATATGCAGGACTGACAGGTATATCAGGCAGATATAACTAAAAAAGACCCCTAAATATAAATAACTAAACTGATCACATTATTAATAATAAACTAACAGCAAAACATACAGTATAACAAAGGAAAACATGAAGAAATAAGGAAAGAAAAATGTCATATTTTCTAACAAATGAAAAAAACGTATTGCTACTATTAAATAATACATAAAGCTCAAATCCATTTAAACTAATTTAGGACTTTTAATTACATTTTTATTGTCAATAAAACGTCTTGCTATTAAAATTAGATTATTAATAAAAAATATATAAGTTTATTATTTTTAGTTTGATCTGATAAAAGTCACGTTGAGACGTTTTATATTGGGTAAGCATTTGATTCTGCTGGTTGAATCATTCTAAGCGGTGACGGTTCGGACGTTTCCTGTCGTTTTTGGAGCGTTAAGTCCCCACAAAAAGAGGAAAACACGAAGAGGCGAGCGCACAGGCGTACACGCACCGCCCACGCGGGCCCGCGCGCGCAGACGGCTCGAGGAGGCTGCAGTTTGCTGGAACAATCTCCTCTAGCAGCAAAACACACAGACACAGGGTGTGAATCGGTGGTCTTTGGGGGGATTCGCTGTTTTCATCGTTTGGACGGAGGAGTGTAATGCCGCTCCTTCTGTCCTGCAGGGGGCCCTGTCCTCCTAATACCCTCAGCGCATGCGCAGTGGGCTGTCACCGCCCTCATCCTCATTTGACTTCATTATTCATGACCATTATGGCATAATACAATGTGTCCAAATATTTATGGACACCCCTTCTAATGAAGTTGCACCTTAGCCGATACATTTGTGATTCTTTCAGTACTTTTGGGATGAGTTGGGAAGTTGGGGATGAGGTGGGGTTGTGATCATCCACCATCCTGACCTCACTAAAGCTGTTGTTGCGGAATGCAATCAAATCCTCACAGCAATGCTACAGAATCTAATAGAATGCCTTCCCTGGTCTCCTAATATTTCTCTCCAGTGTATTTTGTCAGTGTCCCTGATCAGACGCGTTTAGTGTCCATTAACACTCTTAATTCTCGTTGGATATTTGGTTCAGTACATGGTATTAAATGGTTCATGCCACATATATTCTGATACAGTTGAGGTTGGCATCAGAACAGCAAAAGAGCATGATGCAACCACCACCATGCTTAACAGTTGGTACTATCTTCATGGGGTAGAAATGCCTTACATTTATTCTGGTTGTTGTGGCCAAACAACTCAGCCTTTGTCTTTTCTGACCATAACACTTTCCTGCTTGTCCATGTGGTTCAGAGGCAAATTTTAATCATCCTTGAAGGCATTGATTTTGGAGCAGGAACTTCTGTCTTGGACGGCAGGCTCTCAGTTCATACCGAATTGCGTGTAGACACTGGTATTGCAGCAGCTTCCAGCCTGTGCCTTGGAGGTTATTGGGTTGTTCCTGAGCATCCGAATGCAGTTCCTCTCAGTGGAGGATGACAGGCTGTTTGGTGGTCAGTCCAGTGAGTACTAATTTTATGTGAACGCAGAGAAACTGCTAACTGTCGTCCATCATGATCACTTGGAGGAAGTTAAGAGACATTGCCAAACTTTCAGCAGCACTGAATTAGTCATCAAAGTAGGTGTATATAATATATTATAATTATATTCATCAACATTTGATCAATATAATAAACCCCACACTTGTTTAATTTATTTTGGGGAGCTAGTAAAACCCCTGACCATGACATCCATGTTTGTCAGCTTAAACTCAGTTTAAGTCTATAAGGTAACAGATCTGATAAATAACACCTATGACAGCATTCTTGCCATGGGGGGGTCAACCTCAGCAGCTGAGGGGGTTTTTGAACGAAGCCGATATTTTATTTAACCTTGACTTGAGCATATTACCCTCACCCGTTTTGCATCGTCAGCCTGTAATTATTTATCGAAGCTGCTTTTCTTTTTTAAGACTAGAAGGCATGCTTCTCTAAACCTTGACCAGCTGAAGACACACATGCTGAGAGACTAACATCTAATTCTGAGTTGCTTTGCCTATTTGCAGCTGAGGGTTAGCTGCTGCTATAGGGAGTGTCCCTGCACTGAGGAAACAGCTCAGGAAGTGGTGAGTGAGCTGGCTGTGTGTGTGTGTGTGTGTGTGTGTGTGTGTGTGTGTGTGTGTGTGTGTGGATGTTCTCCATCCTGCCTTAATGCACTCCCTCTACTGGTGTCCACTCTGTCACTCTCACAGTGAAACTTAGGGCTGTACAAATCCACCAGCAGAGGATGGAGAAAGATGAAGGTATATGAGATGAGTTCTTGTGCTTAGTGTGGGGAGGACAATCAGCACAGTGTTAGGTTACTATACTCACACACACACGTTTTTTTTTCAGCCAGTTTCATTTCTCTCTCTCTCTCTCTCTCTCTCTCTCTCTCTCTCTCTCTCTCTGTGGGTGTGTGGGTGTGTATACACTCTGATCAACCTTAAATTTATAACCACCTCCTTCTTTCTACATTCACTGTCCATTTTATTGTGCTGGTATGAGTTGATCAAACACAAGCACAGCAGTGCTGCTGGAGTGTTTAAACCCCTCAGTGTCACTGCTGGACTGAGAATTGCCCACCAACCAGAAATATCCAGCCAACACTCCTAGGTAGGAGTGGACACAGTCAACATCACCCACATAATAGCTGCTCTGTGGTGGCCCTGTGTGGTCTGGTCCATTGAAGATCAGGGTGAAAGGAGGAGAATACAGTATGTAGAGAAACAGATGGACTACAGTCAGTCATTATAGATCTACAGTTCTAAGAGGAGCTGATAAAATGGACAGTGAGTGTAGATAGTAGGAGGTGGTCATACTGTTATGGTTGATCACTGTGTGTGTGTGTGTGTGTGTGTAGTCGCAACTGCTTTACAGTCGTAATAAGCAATTCACTACATGTTGTACTTGTATAACTATGTGCATGACAAATAAAATGAACCTTGAACCTTGATACACACACACACACACACACACACACACACACACACACACACACACGCACACACACACACTGGTCAGTATTAAAACATTAAACACTGAAGTTAATAACACTGATTATCTGGTTTCAATGACATCGTTCAATGAGTGACTAAATTATTCTAATTTCAGTGCAGTGGAACCATAACCCTTTTATCTCCAATAAAACAGTTAATTCATTCATTCTTTCTTTCTTTCTTTCTTTCTTTCTTTCTTTCTTTCTTTCTTTCTTTCTTTCTTTCTTTCTTTCTTTCTTCTTCATTTTCAAACCTCATCATTTTGCAGTAGAGAGAGGTCTGAGTTTGTGGAATCAGGTCACAGAATTCCTGAAGCATGTTCGGGAAATCTGGAACACCCGGAATTCCAGAGGAGGGGCCTGCGCGAGAGCGCTCCATAAACAAATACTGCAGCAAACGCTAATAGAACCCACATGCTTGTGCTCACGAAGAGGGGTGGATGCTGGGAAGGAGTGGGTACTTTCCAAGTCGTTTCCTGGAGAAATTCTGATCTGTCTTCTCCAAAGCCTGCAGTGGGGAACTGCAGCACATTCTGTAGAACTGCAGCTGGTTTCATGCAGTGCTGTGCGAAAGGTTTAGTCACTCGAAAAAAGGATGTTTAAAAGGAGAGTTAATGCTTCTGCTTATATTAGAATTAACACAAACAGCAATCATACAAAGAATGGTTTTATGTACATTAAATGTCCAAATATTTATGGACACCCCTTCTAATGAACACATTCAGCTACATTTAAGAGCAACCTCAGTGGTCTTTTAGCACTGCCTCCTTTCACCCTGTTCTTTGGCATTCTGGAGAAGTGGTCACTGTTATTTGAGACATAATCACAAGTGGGTCATTTCACGGAAAGATGCTGGCTACCAGCCTACTCCAGCATGCTACCGCAGCATTAGTGCGCCAGCTGCAGCCCATGTCCAGATCGTTTTTAAGCTCACATCATGTCATGTGAATTATACCCAGCACTATCATGAGATTTTTTTTCTTTGGCAAGCAGACATTTTCACTGATGTTGCCCTTTAAGTTGTCCCAATTATTTGTCTAGTCCCTGTATTTATCTAGTCCCTGTAGAGAAATTTTGAATAGGACTCTGTGGAGCAGATAAACAAACATGAACATATTGGCACCAAGCCTAATGCAAGGTGTGGGCAAGAGGGATATAAATCCCCCAGTATTGAGCTGTGGAGCAGTGGAACTCTGGAATGATGGCGCTCCATCCAATACATTTGGTAGGAATTGGAGAGTTGGGGGTGAGGTGGGGTGGTGATCATCCAACATCCTGACATCCCTAAGGTTCTTGTCACTGAATGCAATCAGATCCTCACAACAGTGCTCCAGGTTTTTCAAAAATCTTCCCTGGACAGTAGAGACAATTCCAAAAGAAAAGCAGGACACATTTTTTTAATACCCTTGATTTCAGAAAGAAAAAAATGAATGAGCGAGTGTCCCAATACATTTGTCCATATATAGAACCATTTGAAGGTTCTATATAGAAAACGATTCCTCTGTTGTTCTGTTCTAGTCCATTTCAGTTCTATAAAGAACCGCTTTTGCTTAGACTGCACCGTGCATGCAAAGCACTTCTGCAAAGCACACCATATTCTTTCTTTTCTGTGAAACTCAAACCAAATTAGAACATGTTTTTTTTTCAAGACAAACAGAATATAATTAGACTAATTTGCTTTCCATACAGCTGTGGATGGTCCTCGCTGTGCTGCCCCCAAAAAAAGGCCACAAAAGTATGAAGTTCAGGCCGATCCGCAGCTTCTTTCCAGTGGACGTGTTTCCAGCAGTGCTTCTTACAACACTGTTTGTGATGCTGTAGGAAGGTTTGTTGGGAGTCGGAATCTAGGGCAGAGGGTGTGCCCTCCACCATAGTCAGATGTTTATGGGGTCCAATAGAGTCCCGTTTGTATGAGCAGTTGTATGTTGTGGTACATGCTTTTAATCATGGTACCTCATTGGTACTGCCATCCAATTAACTATTTATCACAAGAGCTTTGCACACACACACACACACAGAATTTCATTTCTTGGAGTCATGTGGAACAGATGCCTTTGTAACGCAGTAACAGAGCAGAGCGCACAAGGGCAAAATGAGCTAAAAACAAGGCAACATAACGAAGCCTTCACATATCCCAGTGTTTCATTAAAACTCACAAACAGAATCAGATTCTCTGGTTAAAATCTGACACCAGCAGACTGTTCATTCGACATTGTCTCGCTTCATTTTTGAGGAAATCATCATTTTCCCATGTACGGCAATTGTGGAGAAGTGTCAGCAGGACATTTTAAGCCCGGATCAGCTTTGAAACTGATCTCCAAGATACAACAACTTTTAACCCAGTAGTCTAGGTTAAAGTGTCCCACCATGAGCACAAAACCTGGTTAATTACAGTGCCTCGTTTTGGCAGCCCAAAAATAAGACCTTTTTTGTGTACATGGTATACAAAACTCATGGTTCAGTTCACACCAGGCTTTGGACTGACTTTGGACTGAACTTAAAGAAACTAGTGCCTTTAATTTGAACGGATAGTCGTGCAAGTTACAGTTTGTTCCACCTAGTGTTGTATATTCCCTGCTGAGGTAGTTAGATAATACAGCTTGTAGTGAATTAAGCATTAAGATGTTAGCATTCTTCATGTGTTTCCACACACACACACACACACACACACACACACACACACACACACACACACACACACACACACACACACACGCACGCACGCATTTGCAACTGTCCAATAACACTAACACACCAGCTGTGTCTGAAACTGGAGGTAGCTGACTCCTTGCTGACAATACTGCCTCACAAGTCAGTGTTTTAGAAGCCTGTTCAGTGATTAATGTCTCTGTAACATGAAGACAACGATACATTCTGACCTTCCCAAGGTGTCCACAGCTCACTGCTGGATGTGTGCATTTATCTGTTATCATTAGCCACTAACATACTCAACCCATAAAATAGAAAAGCAGATGATCAACCTTAGATTCAGACATGAGTAGCACACTGAACTGTTGCTGCTCAGAATCCTGTCTGAGCAAGGTTTAGTTCCTCTATCCTCCTCCAGTCCACCACGATTGCATGAGATGAAATTAGTTCATTTGAAATTTAAAAGCACAGAATGTCACTGACATTTTACTTTAAAACAGTGAGAGATAAAGAATAAAAAGGGATAAAACAAAACTACAGTTACCATTTACCATGTTTACTCAAATAGTGCATACTGTGTCTTCTCTGTGTGGCTGTGTGCCAAACCATGGTCACCGTACTGTTTGGTATTAATTTAAATGTACCATGTAAATACAAATTACACTTGAAGTTCTGGTGAGGCTGAAAGTTACAGAAGGAGCACCTGAAAGTGAAACAATGACAGCCAATCAGATCACTTACAGATTGCATTATGGGACCTGTAGTTATATTATTTCATCTTATGGAGTAGCGCTTTAGGTATCAATAAAACAAGCTAAACCTATTTACTAAACAGATGAGGTCACTTCCCCCAGCGGCTCATCTGATTCACAGTACTAAAGTCACATGTTGGATTGTGACAACATACTGGATACTACTTCTAATGTTTGTGTTTCTTCACAATGTAAACAATCACATTCTGCATTGACAGCTTTCTATTAATTAATCAGTGAGAAAGACTGAGACTGTAGGTGTAACTTTCTGCATGTGTGCATGTGTTAATGAAAGAACTCGAGAATGTAGTTATAGATTAGCCTTTTGTTTGTGTGTGTGTGTGTGTGTGTGTGTGTGTGTGTGTGTGCGCGTGTGTGTGTGAGTGAGTGCTCCTCCACTCCTCAGCTCAGAGGGCGTGGGTGCACTGTTTGAACTCAGTGGTTAAGCTGTTAGCCTCAGATGAATGCAGGGGGAGCTCAGTCACCTCTTTGAAGTCTGACACGGCGGTGATGGTGGGATGTGGAGGGGTGTGTGTGTGTGTGTGTGTGTGTGTGTGGGAGGGGGGGTTATCCCTCCCAACAGGAGGGGCATGGGCAGAGAAAGAGAGAAACTTTCCTGTCTTGTTTTTGTGAAGAACACTAGAGGTCCAGCTTGAGTCTCAGATGCTCAGAAATTGCCACCTAATCATTTAATGATAATTCCTGCTTGCATTAGTCGTCCAAAATACAGTAATGGTACTGAAGTTCCCCCATGGGGTATCCTAATGGTATGAAACTGGCCAAAGCAAACCACTAACTCCTAAAATGCTGAGGATTTGAATGTGGGCCTGCACTTCAGGGCCTCTCTTTCATGAAGTCACTGCGTAACGTTATATTTTCATAGTAGAAAAAAGTTATAAATATAATCCCATTCAGTGACTCTTTGTGTGCAGATGAGAAGCATTTAAAGAGAAGATAACCTACTCTCATTCTGATTGATTCCATTACATCATTGCAGTTTTTGGTAACTGTTGTTTAGGACAGTCGTCATAATAGTCTGTGTGCATGTAGTCCTGCATCGTACGTGTTGGACAACCTGCGGCTTCCTCCCCGCCATTGTTTGTGTAGATCCTTTGTGCTGCTGGTGTGTCCATGCTGCCGCCAACAGCATGCTGTTGTAATATCAACACAACAGCACCGTATGTTGATAAGACCATCCTGCTTCCTAGAGCCCTATTAAGTAACTCCTCTCAAGTGCCTCCAACAGCATTCAAATTCTGCTTCAAGGCATCTATCACTTGCACATGATGCTACCAACACAACAGCATGAGTAAGAAAGGAAAGCACATGGACTTTACATTGTCAGATATAAGACATGACCATTCTTACATGCTTTCTCATGCATGGTGAAGCATGGAACCTGAATCTCTTGCATGTCTAACAACGAAAGGCATACCCGCCAAGTTTCACTGGAAATTATTAAAACAATATGTTACTCTTTAAGAAATATCTTCTCATATTTAATGTGCACTATAATGTGTGAATGAATACATATACACTTCAGAATGACACTTCAATCCATATTTGTTCTTAGTGCATCTTATTAATCATTCAGACACACATAGCACCCATTTCATAGAATGACTCAGCTACAAAAGAATGTATTTTGGGGGCGGAACATAAATTAGTCAGTTCAGTAGTTCATGAGAAATAAGCCTTAAGATTAATAGGAAAGTAACAAAGCCTGTGTGCAAGGAAAAGTGCTGTTTTGCCGAAAATAAGAATGAAATAGCGTCATTTGTGTCTCTTCTGTTTATGCTCACCTTTGTCTCTGTCAGAGAAGCCTGACCAGGGGAAGTCCCTTTTCACCCAGACCTCCCAACCTGTCTGACTCTGTTTCTCTTTGAGTCAAGGGCATGCTGTGTCGTGCCTGGGAGCCACCTCAAAGTAGAGTGGAGGCCCAGGTGCGCAGCAGTGGTTGGGGGTGGGATGGGTACAGGCAGGCCTGTGTCGGATCCCCTGGCAGACGGAGGTGCTCCCTGTGCTGGCTTGTTTCTCCTCATTTCCCTTTCTCCTCTCCTACTGTCTGCAAGTCTTCTAGCACTCGGACTCTCTTTGTTTCATAGAGAGAAGTATTAGAGTAAAGTGCACACTGCTGGACTGCTGAGACCTGTTCTGAAAGAGACTGACCAAAGTGATAGGCATTTTATTTATTACGTGAATTAAATTTCACTTCTGTAGTCGTCCCCGTGCAATAGTGCGATAGCTGTATCCCACAACACGTTATATAAGTGTCTCTGTGTGTGCGCTCGCATATGCATATAGTATGTGTGTTTGGAGTGTGGTGGGGGTGGGGAGTGGTACCACATGGCTCCAGTAGAGGTTAATTCTGCTATTGCATGTGTTTGTACTATGAGCTATACAGCATTGTTGAATGTCCAAGAGTAGTGTTAATTCATGCATAGAGTGTACATATACTCTCTCTCTCTCTCTCTCACTCTCTCTGTATATATATATTGACCTTGACCTATATATATATATATATATATATCATTTTGTATATAGAGTAGAGAGTATAGAGTTTATTTACTCTCTATGTGTAAATAAACTCTATGCACCACAGAACTGGTTTTATCTCAAATCTCAACACTGCAGTGACACTGACATGGTGGTGGTGTGTTAGTGTGTGTCGCATTTGTATGAGTGGGTCAGGTACAGCAGTGCTGCTGGAGTGTTCAAACACTGTGTCCACTCACCGTGCCCGCTATTAGACACTCCTACCTAGTTGCTTCACCTTGTAGTTGTAGAGCCAGAGAGAGTGAGAGGATATGGTCAGGTATCTACACCCATATATCGTGATTTGTCCAAGAAAAAATATTTTAAACTTACATTTTTGCTGTTCCAAACTCCAGTGGTTGCAAATTCAGTGCTGCAGCATCCATAACTCCACCTTTTCCCTCCATTACATATTGGTGGGCAGTAACCTTGCAAATGTTATCAGTGTTTTTGGTTGCCGTGGCAACATGTAAAGCAGAGAAGTCTCCGAGTGGCTGATTTCAACCCTTCTCGCACCTCGTCCCGCCTCCACACACTCATTCTCCACTTCCTAATGTGCATTTTTCAAATGTGCTGAGTGGGTGAGAGACTGCCTGGATATGGAAGAACTCTTTAAAGTCAAAAGGGCCTTTATGTTTGGATACTTAATATTGATGATGAACAAAATGATTGAGACACCTGTTCATTCATTGGATTTTCTAAAATTAGGAGTATTTGTCCTGAGAGAGTTTGTCCTGCTTTTTTTTTGGAATAACTGTCTCTTCTGTTTTGGAAAGGCTTTCTTGCAGCTCCACTGCTCCCCAGCTCAGTGCTGAGTGGCTTTGTGCCCTTCTAGGCTACGCCTGGCATTAGACACAGTACCAATAGTTTCATCTTCATGTTTATCTGCTCCAGTGAGTTTTATTCTATTGGCAATACTTCTCTGCAGGGACAAGACAAGCTGTGTGTGCATTTACACATACTTTTCTACTGACACTTAAGGCTTACCTGGCTACGACTTTGCATCATTCAGATTCAGCGCGTACTTTACAGCCATTGCGAAGCAGAACAAGGCAATTTAACCACAAAAGCCACAACAAATTCCTTTGTAATAAGCCTATGTAAGAATTATACACCTCGCCAACTGTGAAGCATGGGGGTGGATGTGTCATGCCATTGGCACTTGCAACACACACACACACACACACACACACACACACACACACACACACACACACACACTTACACTTGCACAGGTGGAGGCAAGAATGGGTTCCACAAAATTCCAAATACTGGATGTATATATGAGGGCCATGATTTCCACAATGATGCATTTTTGATTATCTTTATTTTCTGAAAGGAAAAAATGTTAAAAAGGGGAAAAAAAAGAAAATGAGAAAAAATAAAATTCCATTCTGGGAAAAAATTAACATGTTTTAAAGGTCCAAACATATACAGTTTGTCTATTTATTCCAGGAACGTGATATTTGTTTCCATATGCATGTTTGATTAGAAGTAAGTGTGAAAGGTGTGGAAATGTGGACGTGGAGTGATGTGGAAGTGTGAGAGTGTGTTCCTGTTCATATGCTGGTTCAGTGTTCGTGTACTTATAACCTTTCCTAGCTCATATTAAAAGGGCTTTGGTTGAAAATGAATGTAGAAGCACTCGCACTCAAAGAAGTCTTCTTCAGACTGTCACTGGTAATTGAAAAAGCAGTAGCGTAATGTGTGACTAGTCACTGCTTCCAGTGAGTTGCTTTTTGTGGTTCTGAGTGTGCAAACAGGTTTTAGCTGTAATGAATATTTCATAAATCTTAAAATGTGCTTTCTGCACCAAAACAACCTAGACTGTGCGAAGAGGCTCTTCATAGAGGCTTTTGTTGGATACACACAGCACACACCACCAATAACACATTCAGGGATTTTATCCTGAAGTGTATTTTGTGGAACTTGCAATGCAACCATGTTGTGGTTGTGAAGTACTGCTTATACGGCCAAATGTTTGTATGATATTTGTCACGACCCCCCGTTTCTGTGATGTTAAGATCAGTGGACTGTGAGGGCCCTTTTAAAAATTGTTGATTGTATCTTGAGGTTGTTCATGCTGGATTTTAAACGGGTGGTTTGACATTTGTCTTCAGGATTTGCATGTATTTGGTGGAATCCATTCTTCTCTCCAATGCAATATTGCCAATGCCACTGGCAGCAACACAATCTAAAAGCATGATAGATCCACCCCATGCTTCACAGTTGGCAAGGTTTTCTTTTTTATCTTTTCTTTTTTCTTCTAGCTACAATTAGCTACATTTTAAGCAAAGGAGTTTAAATGACAAACCACGGTTATGAGTGGCATCAAAATAAGTAAAATGGGGTGATCTTCACTTCAGCAGAATCTGATATTTTAAGTACTTTGTTGCTGTTTTGTTTGCAGTTCAGAGACACAGTGAGAAATAAAGCATTGTAGCTTTATTGATATTTGAAAAAAAAAGCAATACAAAAAAAATGCTGGCTGGAGAACATATTACCTTTTGATTGGTTTATCCATCAACCAGCCACTTTACACTCTCAGTGGACCACACCCATAGCAGCCTGGTCAACCGGTATTTTTCCCAGTTCTCTTGATGGCCTGTCTGTCCCTGTTCCACCCAGTCCAAGTGAAAATGTGGTTCTTTTGACACTTTCCAATTATGTTGGTTGTTAATCTATCATGGGCTTCTGAAGGCCTAACCAATGAGAAGGCTCATTCTGTGATATCTACTGAATATCAGTGAAATAACATTATTACAAACAAAGAAATAAATAAATACATACATAAAACATTCTAATCAATTGAATTAATGTTTTTTGGTGCATTTTCAAAATTCACTTAATCTGCGAATGGAAAACCCAGTAGGAAATTTAAGCATGGAAGTTTGATTCAGCTGGCAGTTTCTACTTGTTATATGAGTTAGACTTGATGTGCTAATGAATGTCTGGCCAAGGGTCCCCAAACAGTCACATACAACTACATGTAGCAAACTCAACTATTATTCCATCCAATACTGAGTGGTTAACTGCACTCTCTCTCTTTTTAATTAATAAACTTTCTATTGACAGATGATTTCACCTATACAAGTGTGTGTGTGTCAGGTGTTTATTCACACAGGAGAAGATGTGACTTTGGTGCCTCCAGTGGCAGTTTTATGATGCTGTGTTTGACCATCACACACACACACACACACACACACACACACACACACACACACACACACACACACAGAGTGGCAGGGACACTGGTGCAGTGGATGTGTAGATCTGGCAAACAATAAAGTTGATAGAAATGACCACACAAACACAAACATGCCAAAAATAATGGGACAGGGAGTAGTGTATTACTATATCCCATGAAAGCTAAACAATGCTACACTGGTCTTTGGGATCCTGTGTGGTTGGGGGGCCCTGCAAGGGTAGGAGACCCTATCAGATCAGGTGAAGGGGGATGGAAAGGGGGGGGAGGTGGCCAAACAGCTGTATCCAGTGCCAAAGATTTGGTGCTACACCCCTGCTTAATCATTACAACCTGAAATCTGAACTGTGTGGGCAGTTACATGACATTTCCATTGTTCATAACTCAAGATCAGAGTAACCTACAGACATGATGCACATATCATAACAAACTACAAATCTATCTAACCATCATTTTGTGATGAATTATCAGCGAGTAATCCAGCTCACTGGAAAATAGCTATAAATCACTTGTTTGTATCTGAATTAAATTTCACTTTAAATGCTGAAATGTGTTTACTGCTCTGTCCATGTGTACGTTCTCAACATGCATACAAAAAGGGGCAGGGTTAACTACATCACTGACCCAGATATGGTCTTACAGAGGAAAATGAAAAGGGAGGGACTGTTTGCTCTCTTTCTTTGCTCACCCAGAGCTCAAATTTCAGAATAAAAGTCCTGAGAAAGATAATTCTAATACACAGACAATAAAATAATAAAGGGCATTCAGGTTGTGTTTTATTTTTATTTATTTTATCAAGTATGTTGAAGACATTATTAGAAATATCCTTGTTAATCTAATCAGTTCCCAACAGGATGCTTTGTTTAAAAACTGTAGGCAGTAGTAGATAAATTAATTCAAATATCTGTAATTATACTGTATAAGTCTCTTACTTGTCACTGAAACAGCTCATGGCTCACAAGACAAAGCCTCCATTAACCCTTTCTGCATTTTTTTCTTCAGTAGCTTTTCTGTGGGATCAGATTAGATGAGCCCTGGGCCCCCATGACCTGTCTGATGTTCTGACCCAGTTGTCTATCACACTTTGGTTCTTGTCACAGTGTCTCAGATTCCTACGCTTGTCCATTTTTTCCTGCTTCCAACTCAGCAACTTCAAGGGGCGACTGTTCACTTGCTGCCAAATGTATCCCACCCACACGTTGACAGGTGCCGTTGTTACAATTAATACTGTCACGTCACTTCACATCGGTGTTATGACTGATTGGTGTATATAGTACACCTCTGACACAATAACACATAGCACAAACACAAACACCTTCCAGCACTGGGGATAAAGGCCCTAGTGAGTTATACAAGGTGTGTTCAAAAACAATCCAACCTTGATTCATAAAAAATACTCATGCAGAACAATCTTGCACTGGTCTCCTTCAAGGTAGACCCATTGGGTAGCTACACATGTCTCCTAGTGGTTCTGCCACTGTTGGAAGCTGTTGAGATGGCCTGTTGCTGGTCTGCTTTTTTCTAAATGATGTCCTCTCTGGATTGAAATCTGCTCCCTTTTAGTTGGGAGCCTGAAGAACCTCAGGTGTATAGAGTTTGGCCAGGAAAGTCTTTGTTATGCTGTGAGATGCAAACGGCCGGACCTGTAAGGGGCAGCTCCATCACAATAATGCCCCATTCTTCACATTTGATACAGAGTGTGGTTTGCCAGGCTTCCTACTCTCCTGACATGGCTCAGTGTGACTTATGGCTTTTCTCTGAGCTGAAAATGCCCCTGAAAGGGACCAGAATTCAGTCCAGAGACGACATCATGCAAAATGTGACGGCGCAGACATGGGGCATCTCAAAAGAGGTGCCCGGGCACTGTTTCCGACAGCTGCAGAACTGTGTCAGAGACGTGTGTAGCAGCCCAACGGAGACCTGTGCAAGATTATCCTTATGAATAAACTTCTGATACTTTTTGAACACACTTTAAAAACTGTAGATGTGAAGAACCAGTTCACCTGACTCTAATATTCAGAAGTTCCTTCATTGCCTGGACCAAGTGTATTAAATTTGGGTTGGATCTAAACTCTGCAGGGTGCTAGATCATCAACACCGGAACTGAGAAATGTCAAAGTTTCAGGCAATGATTATAAAAAAACAGGCAATCACAAGTCTAACCCCCATATGTTTCACAAACAGCCCATATTCCGTTTAATTTCTATTTCTCCTCTAATCTGTCTTTTCATCTCCAGTGTCTAATTCCAACACTTTTCCCAGTGCTGGTATTGGCACATTTTTAATTTACCCCCAGAAACCAGTTTTTAAAATTGTAAGAAGGCAGGGTTATACTTAGGAATGAAGTGATTGACAGCCTTGACCATCTGCAGGACCTGCATCACTGCACCCTATCTATGAAAGAGCTAGTAGAACCTCCATGAACTGCACTCACTGTTGAAACTTACTGGTCAAACAGGGTAAACTACTTCTTTGCTTACATGCTATTAGCTCAGTGTGAGACACGCTTGGTCTGCTAGAAAGGGCAGCTCTACCAAATAAGTATGCTGTATGTTGGCAGTCCTCTAGGGTCCAGTTAGGAACTTCACATGCCCAGTGGGATTGGCTTTGAATTGAATGTGGATGTTTGCAGAAACAATCTATTCAAATCATTTTGCATTAATGAGCGGTCACTGCACTGTCCACTGTGGATGGTAATGCCTTCTATAATGTTTTCCCACTACACACGTGACTGTGGATCGAGGAATGTTAAATGTCGGAACAATATTTAACTGAATGTGCCATCCATCTGGCACCCAGTGTCATGCCTCACTCGTGATCTTCATAATCCTTTACCATGTTGCACTACCATGACGCTTGGCATGTCATTGTATTACTAAACTAAACTGGGGTCCAAAGTTATGTGTTGGAAAGTAATCCCAATATGTAATCCTCCTGTAATCCCAATATCAGTCTGATGATAATAATAATAATAATAATAATAATAATAATAATAATAATAATAATAATAATAATAATAATAATAATAATAATAATAACATTAATAATAACGTTTTTGCTGCCAACCTTAGTAACCAAACTTGGTCTTTCCTGCTGTCATTCTAAATATATTATGAGCTGATATTCTTCCACAATAAACATGTGAGAAGTTGACAGAGAAGAGGCGGCATGTAAATGCTCCTGCAGTGTGCATGTGTAAATGTGTGTGGCAGATCCTTAAGAGGGGGCAGGTCTCATTAATCCATTTTATAGCCCTGAGATGAGGGGGGATGCAGCACCAAACCTGATTTACTGCCTGTGAGCTTGAGTAAGTGATAAAATATGTTTACCATCCATACTGCACATAAATCGCTCCACCTACACACACACACAAACATGTTGGTATAATTCTGCTACCAAAAATAAGCAAGATATTTGTGAAGTTATAAATAACCAGCACTTACAGTTTAGTTCATTTCACATGTAGCATCCGCTCTGTAAAGTCCATGGCTGACGTCAGTGTGTGAAGTCATAAGCGTTCTAAACCAATTACATCATAATTCACTACTGGTCCACTTCTACACAACTGTAGTATGTGTGGTCACACTATCTAATTCTTTACTCCTCAGCCTAGTTTCTGGCCAGCAGAATATTGAGTTATGTGATATCTGGAACTAATGTAGTGGCATGTTGGCAGCGTCATGCTAAAAGCTTGTATTTCCAAAATGGCAACTTGTGACGGATGTTAGAGCACAAGACCCACCACAGTGTCCCGTTAGCACCGTGACACTGGACATTACATTCACAGGGTTCATGAGGTTGCTGCAACATGTGGCAGGGTCCAATGAGACACTGTACCAATTGTTTCAGGCTGATGATAGGGTTTGTGTGTGGCACAGACCCCATAAATCCATGGCCCCCGATTGATGACAAAGCACTGTTTAGGCTGGTGGTGGTTCCATACTGGTATGGGGTGTATTCTCATGTTTCAATGATGAACTATCCCAGCACAATAATGCAGCCTGATTTTTTCAGAATTGGTTCCTGAAGAGTTCTTCACAAGGCCAGGTGAAGAATTGCATTGTGGTGTTAACAGAGGCCACTGTGCTGTCCACTGTGTATGGTAATGTTCTATCTTCAATAATTCATGTCACTTTGACATGAACATACTGGTCAGTTCAACCTTACTCATAAGATAACACCTTGCAACTTTTTAATCAATTTACATACTGATATCCTATGAATTTTGGCGTGTCATTATGTTAAAGGGGATTAACAGGTTAGATATCTTATATCCATGTAAATTGGCAATATGCATGTACAAGCATTTTAAATGTATTTTAAGATCAGAAATGTGTGTGTAGTAACAAACATAATATTGAAAAGGGTTTGGGACTGTAAAAAAATGAAAGTTACTGTTCTGTGGAATTAACTCCAAAGAAGCCTTTCATTATTTAAATATATCTTTAATTTTTAACCACGCAACTGTTATTATATGATAATTATATGATCCTCAATTTTTCAGTTGTACAAAAATCCATCGAAAAGTGTGAGATGTCCAGATTTTGCACAACATGTCAGGATTTGTGCAGTGCATCAGTCTGACTGCATCTTCTCATGGAGCTTCTAGCCTATACTAGTTCTGAATCCTTGGCCTGGAGGGACACGACTTCCATTCAAAGAAGTGTCCAGGAAGAGTCTGGGGAGTCCAATTGTTGGCTTTATCCAATAGCTGCTCCCTTATCTTCACCCCCCCCCCCTCTCTCCCTCTAGGTCTGCTCAGAAAATCTCACAGTGACACGACTACTTCCATTCCTGCATTCATTAATAAATATGGTAACTATGTCAGTCGTGACATTACTGCTAACACAGACAATGACAGACGTCAACAATAGGAAGTGAAGAAGTCTATCGCATATGGAAAGAACTACCTGAAGTCATGAATGGTCAGTATCATTTCACTTCCATTATTCAGTTGTTCTTTGATGTAGAAATGGTAGATACTGCCTTTGGGTGGTGAAAAATGCTCAGATGCCTACGTCACCATGTTGACATCATTAAAATGCACCACTAAGACAGGTTCTGGGCTGCAAATTATAGCATGGTTTTAACGCTGTAAGAGAAACACTGTACCGTCTCATCAGAGAGAAATGGTAAAATCCTAGTGTCACTTAGAGTTAGCTTTTAGTCTAGTGTGGCCACGGGTTTGCAACCCCAGTCTTGCTGCCAGTACTGACATATGAAAAGACATGGTCATGACGTACCAACCCTTATTCCTTTAACCAGCAGAGTCGGGTTGTTGCGACCTGCTGCTGAGAACCAGTAACATCAGTTTTCTCTAGTTGGGGCGTAAACATAGTGAAGACTGTTACCTAACAGTTTTGGGGTTTTGGAATTGGAGCGTTTTGCAGATGTGTTGTGAATGATACAGCCGTGTTTGAGGTTCATAGTTTGTCAGTTCTGTGAGATGAACTCTCACAAACTGTAGTCCGTTCTAGCACACCTTTAATTTCTTTCCCTGAAGCCATGAAATAACATGGTAGTCTGTTAGTCGCTTAGTTGTCATTGTGAAAATGTAAGTGGATCTCGATTTGTGCAGTATTGTCTCCTTTATCCATCTGAGTTTAAGACACACACACACACGCACGCATGCACGCACGCATGCACGCACGCATGCACGCACACACACACACACACACACACACACACACACACACACACACACATGAAAAAACAAACACTCATTAAACAAGTTTACCATTACATACCACAAGGTCTTTGCTACTGTTATTATTGCCTCTGTCTTTGTTGACTCAAAAAATGAAACCATTGCTTTGAAATCTGTTTATTTATAAGATAGAAAATTATATATATGTCATCATCTTCAGTGACAGGCGTGGGAGGACTGCATTTTCACATTCGTCCACAAACACATTTTTCAACCTTCAGCATAGAAATAAAATGACAAAAAGCTGTGTTTACACAGTGATGAGAAATCTGAGGATGGTTTACTGCAGAAATGCAAATCATGAAGATTAAACATACAGCCATCAGCCATAACATTAAAACTACTGACAGGGAGTGAATAATATTGATTATCGTGTTGTTAAGGCACCTGACAAGTTGTGGGAGGGATGTGCATATCAGGCAGCAAGTAAGCAGCCAGTTCTTGACGTTGATTAGTTGGAAGCAAGAAAAATGGACAAGATCACAAGAATCTTGTGGCGTAAGTGTGCAGTAATCAGTACCTACCAAAGTATTTCAAGGAAGGACAACTGGTGAACTGAGGACAGGGTCATGGGTACCTGTGCAATAAGTGCACTGCAACAAATGTACCTGCCTTTCCTGAACATACACTCTGGTGCTCTATTCCAACAGGACAATGCTCGTCCACATACTGCAAGAGTTCACCTTGAAGACACAGATACTATGCCATGAACCATCACATCTCCAGCAAGTGAAAGTGTGTGGGACTCCAACAACAACACTCCTACACAAATGCAAAGGGAGAAGGAAGGATTGGATTATCAAAAGACACCATTAGGAACCTCTACAACTCCATTCCAAGACCTCTGGGTTGTTCTGTTAAATGCAACACAATCATATCATAAAAGTTTTTAACCATTTATTGTTCCTGGTAACCTTTATCTTCCTTCCCTATAGCAATCCCACACTTCCTTTTGGTGCAACTATTTGTGCAGCTATGTGTATGATGTACATTGTGATACAGCAATGCCAGGATATTTTCTGAGATGGTTAACATGTTGTTGCAACCCCATTCTTCAGCAGGACGATGATCCTATCCACAGTGGAGTACCTCAAAAGGGTGCAAGCTGAAGGTTGTCAGCTCTCACCAACTTCAACCTAAATATCATTAAAAGGTTTGGGGATAAAAAAAAAAGAGCAGTTCATACAAAATAAGCCAGGAACCTCAGAGAACTAGAAGTTCTCCTCAAACAAGAACTTAAAGACCAGCTGTACTGAGCATGGAGTAGTACTAGATACTGACCATACAGTGTGCCCAAACCTTTGCATTTGTTCTTTGTTTAGAAACTGTAAAAGATGGATATAGATAATCCTGCTTGAAATATTAAAGTAATGTGTCATTTTAACTTTGTTTTTTGGAGATCAGTTCAGTCTCTACTAGCTTAGATTTCACGATAACAGATAATTTGATCAGGGTGACCAAACCTTTGCCACAATTATATATGACTGTATATGTTTATATATATTTTTTTACCCCTCCCTTGTTTGTTGGTGTTTTTTCTCATTGTTTGGCTGAGGGGAGAGTCGTCCAGCAGTGCACAAATCAGCGTGCAGCCACGGTGAGCGAGGGAGCAGCAAATAGGATGGGAGCTGCTAAACCGATAAGACTGTTGTTGCAGAGTGAGAACACTCAGTGTCTTGCTTCTGTTTGTTCTCTCTCTCTCTCTCTCTCTCTCTCTCTCTCTCTCTCTCTCTCTCTCTCTCTCCCGCTCTCTCGCTCTGTCTGTCTCTGTTTTTCTGCCCTCTTCACTAGGTTGCTGCAGGCTCTTACATAAGCCAGTTTGGAGCACTGAACATTGCCAGAGCCCCAGTTCGAGCCCCGGCACAGATGCTGTGGAGTTGTGGAAAATGTGTTCAATATTTCAATTCTTTCCTCCTCCTCTTCCTCACACCTTCTACTTGTGACGAATCATGATTGTAATATGGCTTTGTTTTGCCTTGTTCTTACATGGCTTAGTCATGGGTAGTATATGTATATACTACACTCTTGAAAATGAAGGTGCCAAAAAGGTTTTTTTTTTGAAGTGATGCCACAGAAGAACCTCTTTTGAAATGTGTAATTTCAGTTGAATTTTTAACAAACCCATCAGCTGAAAGTCCTTTAGGGAAGCAAAAGTGGTTATTTTATGGTGTTATTCTAAATCACCTCTTTTACTTTTACTTTTAAAGATGTAAAGGTTTCTGCAACTAAAACATGATTGATAGATTTTTGGAAATGGACAAACACAAAAGCAAAGACCAACAAATCCATGGATTCTTCCACTCCATGTCTCATATCCACACATATATATTATAAGGGTTCTTTGGAGATAAGAACTTTGCAATGGATGGTTTATTTACCTAACATGTAAATACGGCGTGGACATGTGTCCCCCACGGGTCAATTCTAAGCCCTACACTGTTATTTATATAGCAACACTATCCCATTGCTCCTGATAATACTGTCATCTGTTGATATCCTGTTGATACTATAGAGGTATAGTGGTTCTTTCTCTAAATCTGTGTTGTCTACACTCCAGGATAGCTTTCTCCACTTCAAAATAATTTGCCAACTTTAAGTTGTCAATAAGCACTGCAGAGGCCAACGTTGTGTGGCTTGCTTTGGCTTATTTATAATATGACTTATTTATATATTTATCTTCTAGGACATCCGCTGATTGACATGGCAAACGTCTTGGGATAACAGTATTTCAATTGATTATGAAGTGGTAATACCTTGGGCAATGACTTGGGAATGCTCACCTGTATATGTTATTAGATGTTATTTTAATGATAAAAATAAGGCGTTATTTTGTGAGTAAGGCTGGCCAACATGTTCATGGTAAGGTGATGTGAATCAGAGTTTGAGCTAGATGTGATAGTGGTTCCCAGATGGATGACGCATTCCATTTCTGAAGTTGTGCAGATATTTAACATTCCTTGACCCCCAGAGTCACATGTGTACCAGGAATCAGTGATGGACTGGCCATCAAAAGAACCAGGCAAAATCCTGGTGGGCCACTATGGGTGTGGTGTACTGAGAGAGTGAAGGGGCCAGTCGCTGAAATGGAAACCTTCCCCACCTCGACAAAACAAAGAAGGGCCAGTTGAAATAAAAAATGGCTGATTTAAGTTGTGGACAGTACAGTGACCACACACAGTGCCTTATGGTTGTGACTGGCAGCGTCTGGCAGAATTATCTGCAGACAAATGATTCTGGTCATTCAGTGCAGGAGCCCCACATACATATCCTGCATACATACATATTCTTTAGATTCCATGGAATATGAGAGCAGAAGACCCACCAGAGTCAACACCATGGCACCAACATAGTGCCTCACCTGGGCTTGTGGACCCTTAGAAGACTGGCAACATGAGGTGTGGATATTTTTTGATTGTTGTACCTGTTTATCATTTATCTGTCAGTGTTGATTTGTGGTATTTGTTAGTTTATGTTGTTTACATTGTGTTTTTCCTTTCTTGTATTTCCCATTCCCTCATTTGGAATCTCTTGCTTACCAGGCTGCCATTGACAATAAGGACCTTATTCCAATGATGTAGATTTGATCTACAGGGAGGCAGGACTCGAGTACAGATCTTGATTTAAACCTTTTTGCACCTTCTAGGTTAATAAGACTTTGACGACTGGGTTTTGGTTTTTTTGGAGGTGATCAAATGATTGTTGGGGACAATCCAATAATCAGGACACGTCATTTCTGGTTGTGCTAATTGCCTTTTTCTTAATGATTCACCTGGTTAAATTAAAGGTTAAAAGCAGTTATTCCCATAAACATAGACTAGAAATGGTAGAAGGACACGTGAGATGATTTTAATCTTATGTTGTTTTTTTCTGTTCCACCTTAAATTACAGCAGTTTCACTTTGGCTACATCAAGGTAGAACTGAAAATATCAATAAGAAGTGACACAGAGAGCTTCGGGCCACTTTGGACACTTCCAACAATTTTGGCCACATTTGGGCCATTCATTGCTGTCTGGGCAGTGAACAAGAACCCAACATCAGTCTTGTGGAAATAGAACTGGAATTGCTCTTCTACTGACAGAACCGAAGCCCACCTATGTATTGAAGTAATAAAGCAGAAGTAACAGTGCCTACCTCAGGAGTCCAAGTGCCCTGCTAGCACTGTATACTTTGAATTGGGAGATGTGATTGCATTGCTAGTAAAGCAAAAATGTATTTAAATGAACAATGTACATTGACCTAGGGGGCTGGGGGCTGTGGTATGTTTGGAGAGTCCAGTGCTCCATTTAAACTGGCCTACTGATGCCTGTGCCTTTGGTGGAAAATGATAAGGACTGTCTTGTTGTATATGTCTTGGTGTGTGTAGTGTGTAGTGCTGGAATGCACAGATGGGCCTGGAGTGTTATGCAACATAAGAGGAGGAGACTGTGAGGAATGGGTCAGTGAATAGAGTGGAAGTGAAGGGAGTAGGATAGTGCTGGGTTGCAGTCCAATCACAACTACCAATGTCAGGTTTATAAGACGAACGATTTTAGCATATAGTAACAGTACTGAGGACAAATGGGTTCATTAAATCTATTAAGACAGACTTGCATATTTGTTGCTTTGAATTGAACATTAATTGTCAGAAAAAAAATAGTTGCACCCAGAAGGAAGTGTGGGATTGCAGTGCTATCGGGAAGTAGCACAAAGGTTATCAGGAAAAAGAAATGATTACTACTGATATGATCAATATTTATTGATCTACACAGATGGATGTAGTGTCTCTCAGTATGGCGTTGGGTAAAGCGCAACATGCCAGATGTGTTTCTATGGAGCTGTAGAGGTTCCTAATGGAGTCCTGTGATGATCCATCCCATGCAGCTTGAATGTTCTCACTCAGTTCTGCAGATTGTGTGGGAGGGGTGGAGTGTTGATAGAGTGTCCAATAGCATCGCACACATTTTCAGTCAGGGACAGGTCTGGAGATGGGACTGGCCACGTCATAGTATCTGTGTCTTCAAGGCGAGCTCTTGGGACAGCCGAAGTATGCAGACAAGTGTCATTCTGTTAGAAGAGGTCGGGGAACTAGTTACAGGAAATCATTAACGTAATGTTGGACTGTCAAAGTGCCTGTAATGAAGATCAAGGATGTTCTGGCATTGTAGAAAATTTCACCCCAGACCATGACACCAGGCCTTCTGGACATGTAACGTAAGACAACAAACTGATTCTTGGGTTCTTGGATCTTGGCAGTGACCACAGTGCCTTCACACAGATTTAATTTATTCTGAATTACTTCATAAAATTAAGCCGGAAAATGCAGATGTGACTGGAGGAATGCTGTTCAACACATACTGGTGCATCTCAGGGAATCAGAATATTATGAAAAGGGTTTGTTTTTAATTTAGTTCAAAATCTCACTACAGAATTCTTATACACTGTATGGCCAAAATGTATTAGGACACCTGTTTAGTCACTGTCTCTTCTGAAATCAAATCAAAAAAGAGTGTATCCTGCTATTGTTGGAGTAACTGTCTCTGCTGTCCAGGGAAGGCTTTCTACTAGGTTTTGCAGCATTTGATTGCATTCAGTGACAAGAGTGTTAGTGAGGTGGGGATGTTGGATGATCACCACTGCAAGTCATCCCCAAATGTAATTTGAAATGAAAAAATAATTGTTTTGGGGGCAGATCTCCTTGTCAGCCCAGGTATTCTGGTTCCTTCTATTCATTAGAAGGGGTGTCCACAAACATTCTGACATCTAGTATAGCAGTTGAAGTAGCTTTAAGAGAGAGCTGTGATTGGCTGATAGGAATTGTCAGCACCTTTAGAAGAGGGACAGTACCATTAGATGGGCAGCCTTCAAGCACTCTTCACCACCATTGTATTCAGAGGTCTGATCAATAAGATGGGGAAAATTAGCTATTTATGATGAAGTGATGTGTTTGATGATGCTTAGATACTAAGATGGATATCTTAAGCCCGAAGTTAAAGGAAGTTAAAGAAAGGAAAACAGAAAGGAAAGGATCGAGCCGAGAAACCCTGGATTTTGAAGCACCCTATTAGAGCTTTGGGTGGCAAAATGGGATCATCCCTGGGTCTAATTGGAATTACAAGTTTTTTTTACCTCTTTTTTTGGTTGCATGTCTGTTGAACCATCTCACTTGTTTCCAATACACACACTCTAACACACACACACACACACACACACACACACACACACACATATTGTGAATGGTTCACAATGCGACCTTGTGAGTGTCAGTCACGGTCCAGTCACAGTTCATGCTCTCTCAGTGATTACACCACTGACTGGATTAGTGACAAAGCTGGCAGAACGTCAACCCTGTAACACGGTTTGAGAATCACTAGCATACAGTTAGCAAAGCATCCTTGGCTAAGGTGGCACAGAAGTTCTCCTTACACATGAATCCACATTAACAGTCACAGAATTGTTTCCTCTGTAATCACAGGTAGATTTTGGAGCATCACTGTGAGGAAGTTGAGATGATCACCACCCCATCTCACCCCCAGCTCCCAACCTCATCCCAAAATATTGTACGGAGCACCATCATTCCAAAAAACACAGTTCCACAGCCCAATGCTGGGAGGACGTCGACTTTATATCCCTCTAGCGTGCCCCATCATTTGGGAGCCCAGGAAGCAGATAGGGTCAAGGGCAACATGATGAGCCTGGGTATCGAACCCACAACCCTGTCATCAGAAAGTGCTCTATGAACTGAGGCACCACTTTCCCAGTCATACAGTTCATTTTTAAGAGTGTATTTCTCCAACATTTATTTTAAATGACCACGTCACATTCACTACAGTGCCTCAGTGAACAGTCCTTTAAACTATTGATGAGCTTTTCTCATTTTCTTCTACTTCCAACACGCTTGAGAAAGAGCGGAGCTGCTGCGATGAATATCTCAAACAACACGATCTAACGCATTAATCTTGCTCGCTGCTCGTGCACTTCTCTTCTGCTCCGTATCATACAGTATGTGTTTCACACATCTCAGCTGTCCGGTTCGTCAGAGAAAGATCATCAAAGACAGAAAGTTCATACTGTGGGCTATGCAATTAGGTCGTCTTCTCTCTGTCTGCTGTCTCTCTCCCTCACTCTCCATCTGACTGTCTCACGCTCTGTCTTTTGGTAGCCATCTCTCTTTTACCTATCCTTCATGCACCCTCCACCCTCTTCCATATTTTCTTGGATCGGTTTACAATGATAAGCAAGCGGCAGAGAAGAAAGCAGATTAGATGCCCCCTTTGCGAGACAGCTGAGGGGGAGGATACGCGTTAGAGAGCTGGGAAGCTGGAAATAGGCAGCTATATTTGGTGCTGCACAACATCTCAGGGAGGATAGCAAGGGAGCAAGAGAAAAGGGAAAGAGAGAGAGAGAGAGAGAGAGAGAGAGAGAGAGAGAGAGAGAGAAAGAGAGAGGGAGGCTGCAATTCCATTTACCCGGCATGTCAACTATGTACCAATGTATGGTACACAGTCCAAGGAAAACTGGAAACCCATGTGGCAGTACTGTCGCTTCTTCACTGTTGGTTTTGACCAAAGGAGCCCTGTGAGACAGCCTACAGCATGTCTCTCAAAAAAGCACCAATATACACTATATGTCCATATATTTGTGGACATGCTTTCTTAAAAATGCACTGGGATACTTATGTTGCACCCATTGTTGACACAAATGTGCAAATGCACACACAGACGAATACATTGACATTCATGGCATTTGGAAGATGAACCTCATTTAGAAATACCAACTCGTAGATTGTAGTGGGTCGAATCCAGAGATACCTCAAGCATAGATGCTGCCAAATTCAAATGTCAGAATGGATACCTCAATACCCAAAGCTCAACATATTACACTTTATCACACAACAGTATAATTATAGACCTTTAATGAGTTAAATGCTCTCGAATGAGATGGACTTCAATCAGGGTTTGAAGACAGCAAAGGGATTCAAAGGGTTTGTTCCCGTATTTTGGTATCAGGGACTGAATGTTTCTCTTCCATGCATTTTGAGGGATTTTGGGTCAAGTCAAGCTATACTTGAACCTCAAAGACCTCGAAGGGCTCTTTGGAGCAGGTAGACTTTAGATTAACCTATTGCAAGGCATAGGCTAGAGGGCTATAAAGCCCCCCAGCATGGAGCTGTGGAACAGTGGAACTGTTTTCTCAGGAATGATGGAGCTCCTGACCATACTCTTGTTGCTGAATGCAATCAAATGTTCACAGCAATGCAGCACAATCTAATAGAAAGTCTTCCCTGGACAGTAGAGAGAATTACTCCCAAAAAAAGTAGATAAATTATTTTAATATCCTTGACTTTTGGAAGACAATATGAATAAACAGGTGTCCAAATACTTTTTGTCCATCTCTTGTCTTATATGTATTTAAGAGAGTAGTCTGAATCAGAGTTCCTGTGCACTTGTACAAATGGCTAACAACAGTTTTTAATCTTGAATTAAGTCTCCCTTTAAATCTCTAGCCACCTGTTCACTGTGCTAGCATATTGCATGGTAAAGCCACCACTGCTGCATGCTGAGAGAGAGAGAGAGAGAGAGAGAGAGAGAGAGAGAGAGCAGATTATGGACAAGCAACAAAATACAGCCTGGGAAAAAAAGTGAAAAAATGAAAATCTAGTCCTAGTGATTACTGTGGCTGAGAGAAGTGTCCTAGATTTGCGAGGGAAATGAATGATCAAGATTAATGGACCTGCAGAAATATTGTGTGCTGTAGGATGGAGAAAGGTGGACTTGGATATGGACGTGGAGCTTAGGGTTTGCTTCTGCAAAGCTGAGCTTTCTTTTTTTACTGGTACATTGCTGTGGGTGTACTGCAGGCTGAACTGATATAATTCAATGCAATGATAGATTCCAAATGTGCCTCAGTAGCACTGTGTTACTAAGCAGTAATAAAGTTACTAAACCCGTTAAAAAGGTCTCACATAGAGTTATTTGGGATGATAATAATAATATCAGTGAGTAAAACACTTTCCAACTGAATTAAATCCCAGTATAAATGCTGAAGGAGCTTCCAGTGCATGTTTACTGCTCGGCCCATGTGATGTGACTGATCAGTGAGGGGGGGCGGGGCTACTGACATCACTGAACAAGCTATTGGGTTACAGAGGAAAATGAGAAGGAAGGGGATCAAAGTGTTCAAGTTTCAGAATAAAAGTCCTGAGAAAGGACAACACTGATACACACATAAATAATAAAAATAGTGAAGGACATTTAGGTTGTTTTTATTTGGATAACGGTCAAGTATTTTAAAGAACATATTATAAAATACTTTTTTCTTATCCTTACTAATAAATCATTTACATTCTCAGCTCAAATCAGCATCAGATCAAATCAACATCAGCTATTTCATAGGATATTTACATCCAGCCACGTGTTTTCCTTTTGGAGCTAAAATTTTGGAGGCTGATGGGTATAAATGTGAACCTGTGAAATGCTGTTTTCATTAATGTTGCCTACATCTTCTGACTGGTGGGGGGTGAGGGACTGACAGTGTGGGGCTGAGAGTGTGGTACTGCAGCTCTACCGATAAACCCTTCTCTCTACTGGGGAAGACAAGTAAGGACAAGCTCCATTATGAGACGAGTTATTAAGCTCTTTATTTTAAAATGCACGTTTTTACCATATCCTGTCTGAGCTGAATGACGTTTGGTACAAAAAAACCCACTTTGGATGTTTCTTTGGAGAAGCATTTTTGTATATGAGAGATGAGTGTAAAGGACATAAGCATAAGGTAAAGGTTCTATGGCAGATTCTTACATTGATATTCTTTACGTTTATTAGAACGTTAAAGAGGTTCTTCGTCTTCTTCATCTGTTTAACAGAAATTATAGCAGATTGTAAACTTTCTGAAGTTCAGAAGTCCAGTCATAACTGGCGTTGTTGTTTCTGCGTAGGTAAGATGGCCCTCCCTCTCGTTTCTTACTCATTGGGATTCTACCCGACACTGGTGTCTGATAGGTAACTTAACAGGACTGGTACTTAGCATTCTCCTCCAAGTGTGTTCAGCTGTCCAGTCACATTACATTAGTGGCAGTTAGAATAAATGTGGTGCTGCTTCATGTGTGAGAAAGTACACGCTGTGGGGGTGGCAGTGGGGGAGGAAATCCAGTTTATCCACTGCTGGCCTTAACCCCTTACAACTTTTCAAGCTTTTTACTGGGTGCATTCCAGTCTTCCCAGTAGTTTCCTGTGGACACATTAGGAATCTAGACATTTTAAAAGCAATTCCAAACTAAGGGAGTGAAAATGTTCAGTCTGAAGGGAATATAAAATTACTGAGACGATTAGTGCCAAAAGTATTGGGACACCCGATCATTTGTTCATTGGTTCTTCTGAAATCAAGGGTATTGAAAAGAGAAATACTGCTTGTTGGATTATGTGGGTCTACTGTCCAGTGAACACTTACTAGATTCTGAAGCACTGCTGTGAGGATTTGATTGCATTCAGCCACAAGAGCATTAGTGAGGGCAGGATGTCAGGATCAGCTCCTCCCCAACTCCCCAACCCATGTGAAAATTGTTGGAATGAGCACCATCTTTCTAGTGAACACAGTTCCACTTTATACCCCTCTAGCCCACGCCTGGCATTAGTCATGGTACCAATAGGCTCATCTGCTTCTATTCTATTGGCAGTACTTCTCAACAGGGACATGACAAGCTGGGGGTGTCCAGAAATATTTGGACACACAGTGTGCCTCACTACTTTTTACAGTACAGAACCTTCAGATGAACTTTCTACAGTATATGTTCACGAATGCAAAGAAATGCTTGTCCCTGTATGTCCTAAAGTGCATGCATTGGTGTGTGCAAATGGAAAAGTGTCGAGGGGTGCTGTGTGCTTGTATTTTACCCTGTATGTGTATTTTTGAGAGTATGTCTCTGTGTGATAGAAAGGGGGTGGGTATGCGTGCTCGTGAATACCTACTTCACTCATTTTACTGTGCATGTGTGTGTGTGTAAGTGTGTGTCTCAAACAGAAAAAGAGGGAGAAATGTTAGAGGGCTTGAAGCTGTCCCCGCCTCCTCCCCACATTCCCGAGGCTCGGATTGGTCGTTGTTGCCATGGTGACTGTGGGTCTTGCAGGGATGGGAGGGGTTGTTGGCTAGTGAAGCAGCTCTGTGACTCTGTTGCCTTTCCTATGCTTCACGTCCCACAGTATCACACTACAGCCTGAGAGAGAGAGAGAGGGAGAGAGAGAGAGAGAGAGAGAGAGAGAGAGAGAGAGAGAGAGAGAGAATACAAAGTCAAAGAGTTTGAAAGAAAGAGATGTAGAAAAAGAAAGATTCATAAAAATGCTGGAGAACCAAAGACCAGTGAGAAATGAAAGAAAGAATAGAAGAAATATGAGCAGTTCTGGATTATACCGCACATATATTTATGCACATTCAAGGATTTTCAACACTAGTAAACAAAGCCCACTTTGTTGCCCATATTTTACTGTCTTTACACTGATAGGATTCAGCTTTGGAAGATGTAACATATAACATATCTCACTCTTCAGCAACTATTTCAACCATAAGATTTCTGTGCTTATTACGACTTCTTGTGCACATTATAGGATTAATAAAATAGAAAACTGTCAAAGCTCAGAAACACCTTCTCATAGGAGTGTTTGTTATTTTAGTCATTCACATTCTGGGATTTTATTCAGTTTGGTCAACAGATTTTCCATCATATGAATATATGAGAACCATTTCAAAAGCTTCAGCTTAATGTTCTTCAAGTAATTCATGGTTAAGTGTAAAGTAAGCTTTTCAGCTCAGAAACTCTTCTGTTTCAGTTTCTTGACCGACTTTGTCACATTTGCATTTAGAATTTGCTGGGATAGACTTGTCCACTTACATGTGCAGTGTTTCCTCTGCCAGTGGCTTCCACACAATCCCAAAGAATAATAGACCAACCCTTACTTTGAACCATTGGCAAAGGGTTTTTTTTTTTCATGATGTTCCTTCCTTTGCTCTCCAAACATACAATTGTTGGTTGTGGCCAGAGTTTGATTTTACTGTATCAGTTACAGCACAGTTAAATGCCAACGGTGCATCAGGCACAGCAGTGCTGCTGGAGTGTTTAATCCCCTCAGTGTCACTGCTGGACTTAGAATAGTCAACTACCCAGAAATATCCAAGCAACAGCATCCTGTGAGCACTGATGACCCACTAGAGGATGAGCTACACAAACTGTGCGGAAACAGATGAGCTTCTGTCTCTGACTTTACATCTACAAGGTGGAGACACTCGGTAGGAGTGTCTAATAGAGTGGACAGCGAGTGGACACAGTGTTTAAACACTCCAGCAGCACGAACACTAACACACCACCACCTTACTGCAGTGCTGAGAATGACCCACCAACGGGTGGGAGAAAGAAGGATAACAAAGCATACAGAGAAACAGATGTACTACGGTGCAGTTCTAGATCTATGAAGTGCTCCTGTTTGGTAAGAGGAGCTGATAAAACGGATCATGAATGTAGAAACAAGGAGGTGGTGATAATGTCATGGTTAATCAGTGTGTATGTATTTTCTACTTTTCACCTCACCTTGTTAACTAAGTTAAGAGCTCCAGTACAAAGCTGAGAAAGCAAACTCTGGACAATACATATGGCAGAGAATTGAAAATAAGCTTATCTATTGTAAACCTCGAGATGAAGAGGGTGATGTGAAATTCATAAGGAATGAATCCTAAGCTGTTGCACAATTTCTGAAATGATAGCAAACAATAATAAAGTTGATGCAACTAACTGTATACTGAACTATAATTCAAGCTGTACAATTCTGACCTGTAGGTTTGGAAAGTGAGAGAGAGAGAGAGAGAGAGAGAGAGAGAGAGAGAGAGAGAGACAGGTCTCCACAGGTGGATATGCATGCAGCGCGCGCACACACACACACACACACACACACACACACACACACACACACACACACACACACACACACACACACACACACACAAAAGCTGCTGTCAAGTCTAGTTGCAACATGTTGGTAGAACAAGTTTAACTACCTTCAACCAGTGAGAACTTCTCAACTCCACATTTCCTCTGTGGGCCTCAGAGGAGGGTTTTAACTACCAACCTGTACTTCATTTCTTGTAGTTAATACAATCTAAAAGTAGTATCTAAAAGTGTTTAAGAGGGTGTACTTTTAACCCAGGTCACTTTAATCATTTTCTCCTTTTTCATTTTGTTCACTTGGACTCCAATAATGTTCTTCACACCTCTTACTTTGGAGCAGTGTCTTTTATTTTAGACCAACAAAGTCCCAAAAGAGAGGAACAGGGCCAAGAACAGAGAGAACTAGTGCAAAAAGCTGTACTGTTCCACAGTTCTGTAAGGAGCTACAGGGTTCAGTCAATGAAGAAAACTAAAGCACACAAACATGGAGACTTTTTTATCACAAAAGTGATAAACATAAAATCTGTGTAAAATAAAGATGAATTTTTTGTCCATTGCAACAACAATACTCTGTTTTTAGCAATTAATACTGTATTGCAAAACAAAATATTGTGATACTCTGATATATGATCCCCCCCTTCAATAATTTAATATTTTCTAGCACAGGTCATTTCTGGTAACTACTTTTCAACTTGAATCCTGTTTCCTGAAGTAACAGCCCTTGTGTATCAGTTTTTGGGTTCAGAGGTTCTTCAAATGTTCTTTGGTAAAGTGCATCCTTAGTGAAATGTGTGAGAAACCCCTTCATTAATAATGATCTAATTGCATTTTCACACAGTTTCTGTGAGTTTCTGAATAGATCGTTCACAGCATTGCTGGGGACCTTCATCACCTGAAGACCATTATGCATTCAAAAGGAGAAGAATTGATCATTCACCAAGAAACTCTCAGTCTCTTCATTAACTACCTGAAAAGCACTAAATATGTCAAAAACCACCTTTTTGCCATCTTCGAGGATTCTTTCAATTGTTGCTATTTTGTTCATCCCTACTTGGTCAGAATGGATTACAGGCTACACTTTAATCACTGACCAACAGCAATAGATCACAAATTGCTCACATGATCCCACACAATTGTTGTAAGCAGGGATGGACTGGCCATTGGATAACCAGTAAAAATCCCAGTTGGTTTTATGGGTGTTGGCCGCTGAGAGGGTGAAGTGGCTGGTCGACGCCCCTACCCAGTTGACGAAACGAAACCGAACAAAAGGGACCCCCTCCCATTAAAGAAACGAAACCAATCAAAAGACCCCCCACCCCCTCGGTCGACTGATCTAAAATTCAGGGCTAAATCAAACTGCTGGTTCAGCCCTGACTAAGAGGTCTGAGTAATGATAAAAGTATTCATAAAAATGTGGCCTTTTCTTCTAAGTAAGACTAGAGACAATACCCCCCCTTAGTGTGTAGGCTTTATAATTTTAAATAGAATTAATAATAAAATATGTTTTTAACAAAGCACTTTTTCACCAAACGTTCTATGTTCGAACTGCATAACCTGATCTGCCCTCTTTAGGTAAGTCTCAGGTCTAAAAATGTACTAAATAACCAAGATTCAACAACATCACATCAATTATACATTTTATTCTTTAAAAAAACGACAGCATATTATATACCTGCATACTTTTCACACATAATAATCACTTGCAAAGCAAATACATGCAAAATTAAATTATTAAAAAAGAAATGTAACTGCAGCATAATGATTTGCTACTTTTGTACATTTTGCATTATATTGTTCTATAAGTCATGTCAACATCAGGCAAAAACCTTGTATCGCTACTTTTAACTTTTTGTCATGAAGTAAATCTGGCAGTTGATTTTGTATTCTGTCAAAATTTCATTATGAAAAGACCAATAGAAATGATCCAAAATGACTACAAATAAAATCTCTTTGTAGATGTGAGATTTTTACATCATAACAATGATACATTGAAAAAGTTGCAGTAGATTGATCAAGTTCTATTAACAATAATGGCTGTTTCTAGGCTCTTTGGTCTTAGATTTGGGTGAAGCTGTACCATATGTACCCCCCAAAACCCCAGTATATCCACCTGATATAATTTTATACACTGTCCAGAAGTAACCCCTTAAACTCTTTAAACAATGCATGTAACTCTTCACTTCATAATGTACATCAGTTTTATAGGCTTTAAAATAGAACCTTGAGGCACAAAATATGAGATAAACAGCTATTAAAATGGATTAATAACTGAACCATTAACCTAGGGTTCCAGTGGATACACCAGGAAGATAAAGGACACGGAAAAGGTCTCCAAAAGCAAGATCTGTTCATTTGTACCCTTTGAATCCCCCCAAACCATAATCAGTAATCAGTTTTATAGGCCCTAAAACAGAACCTTGTGGGACTCCACTAACTCTAGTAATGTAAACAGCTATACAGTAGTTTTTGTATTAGGACTGAAAACTGAATCATTAATCTATCATGAATCATTAATCATCTATCTATCTATCTATCTATCTATCTATCTATCTATCTATCTATCTATCTATCTATCTATAAAGAGAGAGAGAGAGAGAGAGAGAGAGAGAGAGAGAAAATACATTTTCATTAAACAGCAAAAGCGTCAATGATTTGTAAAGAATAAATCTTCTCCTCTCATTTACCTTTAAATGTTTCCCTCACAAAGCATTGACATATAATTTTGGTCCGTCAGTCTGTCTGAACATAAACTATGTGAAAAGACAAACTCAACATTCCTCAAACCTTCCGCCATCCTGTCAGCTCGAGCTGTCACCGCTTGATAGACGGAGTCATCCCACCTCTACTTCGTTTGTAGTCTAGGAATTTGCATAGACCACACTGATGGAAAAAACATCCTTTCTTACGCATGTAACCTGCTGTTCCCATAGACGCCAACTGAAGCTCATCTGAAACCTTCGAACTTCATGCAGACGTTTCACGTCTCTGATCTGCTATGGGGGTTTGGGTTTTTTTGGGGTTTTTTGGTCACTGCTTTCCTCGAGATGGTTCCAGCATGCGTCTTGTTTCTCTGTCTCCGCTTGATGTCACCTTTGATTTCATGACAGGGGGGTATTCCAAAGGGATACACTGAGACATCTTGTGAGTTCAAACATGAGGGTTTTGAAAGCAATAAAAAAAAAATCATGACAATCCAGATGGAATCCATTGTGGCAATTTTCCTTGAGGAATTTTTAGAACCTGCTTAGTGAAAGATCTACTTGCTTTTGAAGACAACTCCAGAACTCAGGGTGGACTAAAAATCAGAAAGTTGACCCATTTGAGGATAAGTCTGACCAATGATATCACATATTACTATTATCGTTTGATCAGCTCCACTTACTATAGGATCACTTTGTAGTTTTATACACAGGACCACCACAGAGCAGGTATTATATGGGTGGTGGGTCCTTCTCAGCACTGCAGAGACACTGACATGGTGATGGTGTGTTAGTGTGTGTTGTGTTAGTACACGTGGCTCAAACACAGCAGTGGTGTTGGAGTGTTTAAACACTGTGTCCACTCACGGTCCACTCTTTTAGACAGTCCTACCCAGTTGGTCCACCTTGTAGATTCAGAGTAAAGTCAGAGACAGAAGCTCATCTGTTGTGTTGGTCTCTAGTCCTTCATCAGTGCTCAGTGGATATTCCTTGTTGGTGCACTGTTCTCATGTCCTGAAGTGATTCTGAAGGGTTTAAACACTCCAGCAGCACTGCTGTGCCTCATCCAGTAGTACCAGTGCAACACACACCTCTAACTGGTCAGTGCAGTGGTGGTGGTGGTCAAAATGTTGTGGTGGAATAATGTATATAAACTGTTTATACACTGTTTATACACTATATGGCACGATGTCAATATATTCATGTTTATCTATATCAGAAATGGGTGCAACGTAAAGTAGCTAAATGCATTGTTTCCAAAAATATTTGGACATTTAATGTCTATGAGCACATCTGTCAAATGTATTGTTAGTTTGATTTTTGATTTAGATTTTTGATTTTGCTGATTTTTGGTTCTATTTTATGTTGAAAGAAAACATATTTTGTTCCTGTCTGAGGTTTCTAACCATAACACACACACACACACACACACACACACACACACACACACACACACACACACACACACGCACACACACACACACGACCCAGTTTCCAGCGCGTGCCCAGTAGCATGGTAGACATCGCCCCACTGGTTCCCAGTTTCACAGCAGTGGAACAAATTCTGATGCCTCAGAGTGGACAGGTTATGGAAGCAGAAAGAGAGAGAGCACGAAAAAGGAGAAAAGATTATACTAGGAAGAAAAATATGATTGTGTTCGTGATTTTAAGGATAAAAACATTCCGAGTTTGTGGGAAAACCACAGATTAACTCTTTGCTTTATTGCTCCTGGGAAAGTCCTTTTTGCATATACATAATTATATCTGGTACCCCCTTCTAATGAATGCATTCAGCTCCTTTAAGTTGTACACATTGCTGACACAGCTGTGCAAATGCACACACACACATACACACATGCCTTGCCAAGTCCCTGTAGAGATGAACTGCCAATAGAATAAAAGCAGATAAACTGTGGCATTGAGCTGTGGAACAGTGGAAGTGTGTTCTCTGGAATGATGGTGGTCCATCCAGTACTTTTGGAATGAGTTGGGGAGCTGGAGATGATGTGGGGGTAGTGATCATCTAACATCCCGACCCCAGTAGAGACGATTCTTTTTGATAGCCGTGATTTCAGAAGAAACCATGAATGAGCAGGTGTCCCGACACATTTATTCTTATAGTGTATGTATTATGTTTCCATATCCATATTATATAGATACTTACATAAATATACAGTACATTATATATAGCCATATTCCATATGGATGCTTACATATGCAGTGTGTAATGCATAAGAGATGTGCATATACTATGACATCAGCAACAACAACAACAACAACAAAAAATATGTGTATGCGTGCATGTGCATGCAAGATGATGGGATTGAAGAATGAAAGGGGGAAGGCATAACGGATGACAAACAAATCTAGACATGCTCACCCCCCTACCCTCCCACCACCACCATAGTCTAATTTGCATAAAGGGCTGAAGGGTGTCTGCCTGACAGGAATCCAGCATGCTGCTTCCTCTTTAAGGGGGCTGTTGTGGGGCAACTTGGGGGTGGAGTCACCCTGGACATGACCCTCCCCCTTCCCCTCCTCCCTGCACACCCTAATAGAGATATATACCAACTCCATCCTATATGGCGCGCTGGAGAGAGGGGAAAAAGTGGGAGTGTAAGGAAAAAACAGAGAGAGAGGGAGGGAGGGGGAGATAGAGAGCATGGAGGTGGAGAGAAGCACTCAGGGAAGTGATTTGTGGTCGTGATGACACCTTGTGTGTCTCTGGTGCCTGTACATTGCTGTGGCAAAAGGAGAGAGGCTGCACAGTAATGCAGAGGTGCAGAATATAGAGGTTTAATAATGCACAGATCCTTCCATACAATCTCCAAATACGACGTCAACATTAAAGTAAAATGCCAGCATTTATTTTGCTTCTATTTTTTTGGTTGAGGTCCATGTGCCAAAGGAAGACCCCCACATTTGAATGAAACTTTAGTTTTCACAAGTAAAACCAGTAAATTATTGTTTCCCATAAATAATAAAAGAACAGTGGAAACCATTCCTGTTTAGATTGATCTGATATCACAGATATTTTCTTCGTCTAAAATCTCTTATTTATTGCATGTTGTGAGTTTGATGCAAAATGTAAACGTCCCACTCCTTCCAAAACTCATATTGTCATACATGACAATAAAGCTGAGACAAGGCCAGTTCTCTAAAGTTCCATTGATTTGTGATGTCACAAAGACCAGTGCATTTCCATAACAACCTATTTAGCTGAAATCAGTATATAGTCATACAGTCATGTGAACAAATTACAGCATCATATTTAAACATATGGACATCTGATCTTCACTTTCTCAACACTGAGAGACATAAACTTCACACAAAAACTATTTGTTAATCATAATGATTAGAAATGAAGTTTTCTTTTGAGGAACAATTTAGGACACCCCCACAATTTTTACTATTTAAAATGCATAAAATTAAAAACAGGTGCACCACATCAGCTGCAGCTATTAAACAACCCCAGACTTTAGTTTGGTTTGCTCTTGATTGTTGAATTCTGTGGGATCATCATGGCAGGATTCAAAGAGCACTCAGAGGCCTCCAGAAAGAAGGTTGTAGATGCAGATGAGTCTGGGAAGGGATTTAACAAGATCTCCAAACAGTATAGAATCAGCCGTTCCACTGAATAAAAAAATAAAAATAAATAAAAGTGGAGAACATTTAAAACAACTGCTAACATGACCAGGTCAGGACGTCCTAAAGGGAGAGCTTGAGAAAAATGAAAGACCTTTTATATAAAGACTGAAGATGAAAGATCACATAGTGGAAAGAATTCTGCATGGAGGAGTGGGAAAATCGTTCTGCAGTCAATGTCAGACACTGGGAGGTTATAGGAAAGATCTAATTGACCTTATTTCAGCCAAAGGAGGAAATATCAGATTTGAGGATATACGGTGTCCTGAGTTTTTCCTCACAAGGAAATTACATTTCTATTAATTCAATTTTGCAAATGATATTTTACAGCATTTCTACGGCATAATTTGCAGAAGACTGTATTCTTCTGAATGTCACCCCTCCGGAAACAAACAATCCACTCACATTCATTTTGTAATTATATCACACAGAAATGATAAAACCTGTGTGGTGAATACTGTCATTTTCTTATATCTTATTAAAATATTTTGCGATATATCAATATTTACAGTATTCTGCCTAATTAGGGCTGCATGACATTGGCAAAAACATTGCAGTGTGTTTTCTTTTTGTTTTCGTATTTTCTATATTTTTCACGATATATAGAAATTCAACATGTCATGATATGAATAATGCTATGTGTTGCAGGATTGGAGTAAAGGAAGTTTAATTGGATACAATGTGTGTCTGGTAGGTAAGTAATAGAAAACAGTTTTATAAAATTCAAAAATAAATCTTTTGTAATCTAAGTATAAAAAAAGAAGCCTGATGTGTTTGATTTAATTTGATATTGCATGATATCACATGGCCTGCGATGTGACTCGGACGCCTGCACACATTGTGATGATGATACTGAGATGATATTTTGTGCAGCCCTAGATTATGTTTATTTAGTTAATTAATGCTATATATTGTTGGCACCAGGTGACACAAACGCTATACAGTATCATACAGTTTAAAATAATATAACAATTGAATATTTTACCTTGATTTTGATTCAGTGAACATTTTTTCATTACTGAAGATATGCTCAACTATTTAAGGTGGGATTTATTCTAATGAAAGATGTCTTTGTTATTTTAAAATATTCAAAGGAAATAGACACAGATGAACTATTTGTGGTAATTCATTGCGTATCTCTATAAAGAAAATTAGGGCATTATAGGCAGTTTCAGGAAGTTTCAATTCATTTTTGATTAACTGCCCAGCTCAACTAAATGTAAGTGCATCAATTTGCTTGGTTTAAAAATGATCATCAAATTCTTTGAATATAACATGTAATGGTTTATTGATGCTGTGTCCCTGTAGAGGCATGTCCCATGTCAGTTCATGTCCAAATGTTTGCGGACTCTGCTTCTAATGACTGTATTCAGCTACTTTAAATTGCACCCATTACTGACACAGATGTACAAATGTATACACAGCTTGTCCAGGTCCTGTAGAGAAGTACTGCCAATAGAATAAGATTCTCTGGAAAAACATGAACCTACAACCAAGCCTAAAGTTAGGCATGGTCTAGAGGGGTATTAAGGCCCCCTGCACTGAGTTGTGGAGCAGAACACAGGGTATACACACACACACACACACACACACACACACACACACACACACACACACACACACACACACACACACACAGTGCATTTGGAAAGTATTCACTTCTTGCACAGTTTATGTTACAGCATATTTGAAAATGGATTAAACTCATTTCCCCCTCAGAATTCTACACACAATACCCCACAATGACAAAATGAGAAAATTGTGTTTGAAATCTTTGCAAATCTATTAAAATATAAACACAAAATATAACATGTGGATACGTATTCACAGACTTTGCTCAATACTTTGTTGAAGCACCTTTGGCAGCAATTACAGCCTTTTTGAGTATGATGCTATAAGCATGGTCTACTATGCTACCTTATATAAACGTGTGTGTGTTTCCAAATCATGTCCAATCAACTGGATTTACCGCAGGTGTCCAATCAAGCTGCAGAAACATCTGAAGGATCATCAGTGAAAACAAGATGCACCTGAGCTCAATTCTGAGTGTCATGGCAAAGGCTGTGAATACTTGTGTATGTTATATGTTTGTATTTCATTTTTAATACATTTGCAAAGATGTCAAACAAACTTTTCTCACCCTGTCATCGGGGGATTGTGTGTGTAAAATGTTGATTTTGATGGGATTTAATTTTGGAACAAGGCTGTGAATTCTTTACAGATGCACTATATATACATATATATATATATATATCTCAGCACAGTTGGTGAAAAAACACTTTTACACATCATGTTTGAGTCTCTACTCAGCTTGCTTGGAACCATGGGTGAGCAGGTACTACACTTTACTAAAAAATGAAAAAATTGCCTACTGGAAAATCAAAATAGCAGCAGTTTCCAAGAAGAATTTAGGTATCATGCAGCGGAAAATGCAGCATAACATGCTCCTGGAAGAAATGCTGGCAGAAATGGCAATAATCTTATTTTACATTTTTCCTCTAAGCTAAAGGCCCAATTCTAACTGTCATTGTACTGCATTACATTAAAGAACAAGACTGACCTGCACGTTCCCACTAGTGTTTCATCCTTACACTGCAATACTTCAGAATGTGAAGATGGGTAATGCCCTGCAGCCTGAGCTTCTCACAGTGAAATACAAAACCTTAGAGATGTAAATGTGTGGTGATGTGGGCCAAGGCTTACTAGAGACTGCATAATTAGTCAATGAAGTCAACAAGGGACATGTTTCGGGGTGCGTCTGTAAATGTGTATCATATGGAGGTCATAAATAGGTAGGCGGAGATTTTGTTTGCACATCTGGAAACAGCTGTCAGAGCCGTCTGTATAGAACTGTAGTCATGAATCGAATACAAAGAGACTTTTCATGAACATCTTCTCATCAGACTCCCATAGTAGTTGAGCTAAAGGCTTCAAAAGCTCAAATTAACCATAGCAGGTTTAGTAGGGGTGAACTTTCTTAAAAGCAGTGCATGCAAATGATTTCAAGATGCCAGAGAAAGCTTCCCTTTGGAGTATCTGGTAGCTGGTTGTGTGTCTTTTGATAGTGTTTGACTTTACAAAAATAACGTCTACAGAGAATCTCAGGAAAAAGTCTCAGGATAGTGTTGGGGACAGTACACGTGACATGACGTGAGCTCTTACAGGGGGACAACTTGAAAACCGTGATAATAAGGCACAGCCCTGATGCCGCCGTAGCATGTTGAATAGGCCAGTAGAAATTCAGGACAATGGCCCAAATTGTGGCAAACCAAATGATACTTAATTACAGTGTTTAATGTAGTTTGCAGTGATTCTCAGATGGTACATGACTGATCTTCAGTGCTGAAGCGGCAATGAAATAATGTCAATAAACATTGAAAAAACATTGAAAGGTTTGTTAACATTAAGTGGTTGCGAGAAGTTAAAATAAATCATCATGAAAATGTCACGTATGAATGCAGTTTGCATTTAAAGATACTACGAGTTATAAATTCAATAATGATGAAATAATATCACAAAATCAACGTTGATTCGCTTTTCAAAAGCAAATAAAAAAGAATTCACCAGTGATATAATTGTGAAACATTTCACATTGTGAACATTTTGTTTGGTGTGTTCTGGTTTCATGCTGCAGTTTAGTGAGGGCACTAAAGAAGTTACATTCTGTTGTCATCACCTACGTGGGCTGTGCCTCCCAATATTTCACATGTCAAATATGCAATTGACATCAGTGTGTTGTTTGCGTGTGTTGTGTGTTCGGTGAGTTGGCTTTCCAGGAGTTGTGCCAAATTCTGCCTCCCTGCAGAAATCTGACTCAAGCAGGAAAATGAACATAACCCTCAGATTGCTTTTGTTCCTTTTACGAATAAGATTAATCTACAGTTACAGTAGATACAGCAGTCAAACGCATAATCGGAACTGAACTGAATCCAGTTTAGGGACAATTAATGCATTAATGCACACAGACATCACAAAAACAAACCATTGAAAATACCTAAATACCAAAATAAACCAAATGTCCAATTAATAAATATGAGTTCTCATTTAGTAATCTAAGGTAACTCTCCAATAGACAGTCCAAAATTTAGGACAAGAGGCAAGAATTCAGCAGTTCTGTTGCACCTGTACTACATTAGTTTAGTTGATCAGAACTAAGACCCCTTATTTTGGTTGGACAAAATTTTGGTCCTGAGGTCTGAGGCACCTTTAACACCTGCTATTTTGATTCGGACCAAACTGAAAGACAAGGAAGGTGTGAAGGCGTCTTAAGCTTTAATTAGGTATTCTGAGTGAACAGCAAAGCACTTGTAAGTCGCTCTGGGTGAAGGCGTCTTCTAAATGCTGTAAATGTAAATGTAGACCACAGTTTGCAAATTCTTTTTGTTGCCATCTTGGAATCTTTTACTTGTTTCAGTCATGTTCACTCTCTCTTCCTTGCATGGTGTTCGTGTACAGCATGTTTAAAGTCTAGCCAAAGATTTTCATTGACTGACTGGGTCACATTTGCTTCCAGACATCACTGATATGTGGTGGAATTCACTAAACATATTTCTTGTGCCACTGGCTGCCACACAACCCCTAAGTAGGTTAGATCCTCCCCCTTTTAATCGAATGCTGATCCAGGAATACTTCTTTAGTGAACATCAGCCTTTGCCTTTTGCAGTAAGCTTGCAAGTATGGTTTTGGTGACTCTTACAAGCTGATTATCGACTAGAACAGTGCACCATCGCTGCGTTACCTGCAAAACCTTCTAGCGGTTCTTTCGCTGTCCTGTGGGGATTAACTTTGTCAATCTTTCAGAATATGAGTATTTTGATCTGAGAATTTACTTGGTCTTGTATATCTTGCTTTGACTTCTATTAATTAATTACATTTTAGGCACTGGAAATTACAACAAGCAAGTACTTTCATAAATGTAATAGCTCTCCTCTTTGTATGCATTCATTACCATCATTGTAAGGTGTTCTAGAGGAGCAGGTGGATATTGGATATTGCCATGGATACTTATTGTTTGTATAATATTACATAATGTTACATTTGCAAATAGTCTGCTGTATAAAACAATGTTTCAGTTAAAATTAACATAATAACCAGTTCACACCAGTTATAGAACTTGCATTCAACTGTGTTACCATCTTAAAGGTACAGTACCAAGAATAGCAGGGAAAGGATGTAGTGTACGAGCCATTGTGCAAAGCTTTTGAAAACTAGGGCAAAGTAAATTTCCCAGCCAAAAAAAAAAAGTTAATTAATTAATTGTGTAAGGGCTCCAGAAAATGATATAATTAACAGATCTGGGAAAATTCCAGCAATGTAATAAGGAATACCTGACATGACTTCTCAAGTTTCAACCAGTTTGTATGAAATGAGTGAATAAAGATATGGCAAATTATACCAAATTCTATATTTGGTTTAAATCTAGCTTTACAATATATATTGTTGCTCTGCATTTTATATGCTGCCAATATATTAATATATATATTTCCGAATATATTCAGAAAAGCATGACATAATTCATCATGGTAACATTGTGCATTTCATCAGCTCCTCGTACCACACAGGAGCACTTTGTAGTTCTATAATTACAGACTGCAGTCCATCTGTTTCTCTGCATACTGTAAATTACATGTGTATTATGTACTATGTATGTTTTTCAGGAGAACAGATTTTGTTAGTTATCAAGATTTGTATAAAGCACCTGTGAAAGCCACACTTCTAATCTCATCTCCATAATATAGATATAGAGGTTCACCGACTTTCTGTAGCCTGCACTGTGTTTGTCAATAATTGTGACTTAGAAATCCACATCATTCCTAATTCCCTCGTTCACTTAACCTTTTTTATTTCATTATTTTTAGCACTTTTTAAATGTATATCTGCCCCAAACAAATAAGACGCTTGTACTTATAAATCAATTGTGCATGAAACATAACACAACTTAAAAAATTTACAATCATTTTATGTACATCTTCTGCCTCTTCTTCTTCTTCTTCTTCTTCTTCTTCTTCTTCTTCTTATTATTATTATTATTATTTATGAAATCACACTGTTATCGTGCAGATCTTGTGATATAAATATTAGTTCATACCACACAACAACTATTCTAAAATCTTTAAAACTTTCCTTTACCTTCATTTGTTTCAGTCGTTATTTGTAATTACTCAAAACCCAGATATTTACAATAATGAAAGATTACAAACAGCACACAACACTGAGAATGTTCGAGAAATACAGAATGAGGGAGAGAGAGAGAGAGACATGGAGAGAGAGAGAGAGAGAGAGAGAGAGAGAGAGAGAGAGAGAGAGAGAGAGAGAGAGAGAGAGAGATATTTTTGCTCTAATCGCCTCATAGCAGACTACACTAACAATAATTCTGTGCATCTGGAGGGGGAGGCACAGAGCTAAAAATGTGTGTGTGTGTGTGTGTGTGTGTGTGTGTGTGTGTGTGTTTGGGGGGATGAAGGAGAGAGACTGCAAGAGAGAGAGAGAGAGAGAGAGAGAGAGAGAGAGAGAGAGAGAGAGAGAGAGAGAGGAGACAATCTATCCCTATCTGTCAGTCGATTGGCCAGTTAAAAATGCATACAATTACTTCCAGCGGCTCAAAGGCAGAGGCATTTACATATGCATACGTGAGGGTACTGCCTGGGTGTTGGAACGAAGGAAGAAAGCAAGAGAGGGAGGGAGGGAGCAAGCAAGGGAGGGTGGGAGGGAGGGATGGAGGGAGAGAGGGGAGAGATGCAGAGAAACAGAGAGGCATTAATCTTTAAACACTCAACATGCAGATTTATTGCAGACAGCGGGGAGGACAGAATTAAAAAAATCTCCAGTAAGGAAAAAGAGAGGAGAGAGAAAGAGAAAGAGAGGAGAAGACGGTAAATCGTTTTCGGTAATGTTTCATTCAGAATTTCGGTGATGTTACAGATCCCTGTCTTTGGTTTGCCATTGTCATTTGCATTGTATCCTCAGAGAATTAGCTCTGATCTTAATCACCATGTGATCCTTCTTTGATGGTGATTTGAAGAAGTAGTTTGTGCTGGGTTTCAGGTTCTGGTTAAGGAAACCACAGCTTGGATATCTTGGTGAAGAAGATTAGAATAAAGTGGGGAACCACCTTATATTTTAACATGAATTTGAGATCAGCTGATGTCAAAATCATCCACATCTACATATGCGTGAACATAAACACCTCTAGATGACTCCATTCATGTGGTACACTGGCAGCAGAGTGAAAACTCATATCGCACTGTATCAGCACTGTGTGCAGCCCTGTGAATGCATTTTTTCCCGTAAACGGATGAGCTAATTATTGTTTGATTTCAATACAAAATGATCTTCGTGCTGATAATGCATCCTTTCATTACGATTCAATCAAATGATCAACGCTTCCAGAATTGCACTGTGTTTAGGGAGGGAGCATCCATTGAAACGTGTGAATTGTGCCCAATGAGAGGGTGCAGTTTTTGTGCCGATTGTATTGTGCTACAGACATGAACAACGGCAGTTTCACACACCAGACCCAGTAGGCACAGGCATGGTAAAGGTGCCTTTGTATAAAGAAAGCAAGCGTCATGTCATGTCCTTCTGAATACTGTGTTATCATTCTGGTGACCCTGAAAGGCTGAAAGGCTATAATTAACCACCATGAAAAACATGCTGTAAACAGGTTTAATCCTATAAATTATTGGTTCTCAATCCTGGTTCAGGAGTTCTACTGGACTTGGAGTTTCATCTGCCCCCAGCACACCTGATTAACTAAATATCCAGCCCTGTTGAAGGTGTATTATCTGCCCTCAACACACATGATTAACCATTTAACTGGCCCTAATGTTGAAGTGGGTGAGTCAAATCAGGGAGAACAGTATTCCAGGACCAGGACTGAGAACCTATTTTCAAAATAACAATTTCCAGTAAGCTCTGAATGAATGAATGAACGTAGCGCCTTTCTAGATACCCAAGGACTTTACTACCAGCACTCAACACAATCACACTCAGCACTCAACCAACACACACCGACTAGAAGCAACAGCCAACTACAAACAGTGTACTCTCTACAGGAAATGGTCATCCACCTGGAGAACTGAATCGAGGACTAGGAGGCTTCATCCAGGAGTGCCAATACATTTAGAGCAGTGTTTCTGAAGCCTGGTCCTGGAAGCAGCCCTACCCTGCACATTTTAGAGCTCTCTGAGCTCCAAACACATTTAATTCAACAAATCATCTCAATAATCAGCTTAATAAGTTTTAATCAGAGTTGCAGGGCTTATAGTAAAGCATGGAATTTACAAACATGTGCAGGGCAGGGGTGCCTCCAGGACCAGGGTTGAGAAAAAGTGCTCTAGAGCAGTTCTTCTAGGGGTTTCATCTGTTCCAACACACCTGAATACTTAAACTGACGTGAATTGTCAGGAAGAACAATTCAGAATCACAGGAAAAGGACTCAGAGCCACTTTTCTCAACGAATAAAGTAGTAATTATTCAAGTGAACCTCAAATGTGGGATGTTTTTGGAAAACCACTATAGAAAACATGCTGTCAAAGGTTTCAGGACTGCAGAGCAATGGTTCTCAGTGCTCCTCTTGGAGTGTCACTGCCCCAACACACCTTGACATAACTCATCCACTAATTAACAAGCCCATATATTGAAGTGGGTGTGTCAGATAAGCAAGAATAGGACAGTATTCCTGGACCAGGTCTTAGAAGCACTTTTCTAAATTAATCAAATAAAAATTGTATTATTCCAGTAAGCTTCCAGTGTGGGAAGGCTATGAATAATAACCATGGAATACATGCTGTCAAAGGTTATAATGCTACAGAGGAGAGGATCTCAACACATCTGATTAACTAATTAACCAGCCCTTATGTTGAAGTGGGCATGCTAGATCAGTGAGAACAGTATTCCTAAAGCAGGATTAAGAATCACTTTTCTATTTGAGCAAAAATCTATCATTCCTGAGAGCCTCAAATGTGGGAATGCTGTGAATAACATAAAAGGTTACAATTCTGTAAATCAGCGGTTCTTAATCCTAGTCTTAGAGTTTTATCTGCCTCTAACACACCTGATTAACTAATTATCCAGCTCTTATGGTGAAATGTGTGTGTGAAATCTGGAAAAACACTACAGTATTCTAGGACCAGGACTGAGAACCACTTTTCAAAGTGATTCAAATAAAAGTGATATCATTCCAGTGACCCTCAAATGTGGGAATGGTGTGAATAACTAACAAGGACTACGTGCAGTAAATGGTTATAATGCCATACATCACTGGCTCTCAATCCTGGTCTTGAAGCAACACTGGTCTTGGAGTTTCATCTGCTGCCAACAGACCTGATTAACTAATTATGTTCAATAGCTTGCCTCGGATCAGAAAGAACATTATAGTACAGCAGGATCATGATCAAAAACCACTTAAGTGAATCATGTAAACATGCCCCAGTGAGCCTCAAATTTGGGAAGGTATGGATAACCACTGTGGACTACATGCTGTCAAAGGCTATAATGCTTCAAAGCATTGGTTCTTGGAGTACCACTGGTCTTAGAGTTTCATTTGCTCCCAACACACCTGATTAACTAATTAATGATCCCTTATATTGAAGTTGGTTATTACAACAGTACCATGAGTCCAGGACCAGGACTGAGAACCTCTTTTCTAAATGAATCATTAACATTTGTATAATTCCAGTGAGGCTCCAATATGGGAAGCCTGTGAATAACCACCAAGGAAGCAGGGATTCTCAGTCCTGGGCTTAGAGTACCGCTGGTCTTGGAATTTCATTTGCCCCCAACATACATTATTAACTAATTATCAAGGTCTTATATTAAAGTGGGTGTGTCCGATTAGGAAGAACAGTACAATATTCCAGGACCAGACTTGAGAACCATTTGTAATTTGCATTACTCCAATAACCCGTCAATGTATGAAGGTATGGATAACCATAACCTTGATGTAAATGGATAGAACTCTATGGATCAGTAGTTCTCAGACCTGATTTTGGAGCACCACTGTTCAGGGCTTATTGTAAAGGGGGCGTGTTAGAACATGGAGAACAGTATTCCAGGACCAAAAATGAAAACTACTTTCCTAAATGAAACAAGTAAAAATGTGTATTATTCCAGTGAGCCCGAAATGTGGGAAATTATGGATAGTCATCATGGGATATGAGCCATAAACTGGTATAATACTGTGAATCATTGGTTCTCAATCTTGATCCTGGTGTACCGCTGGACTTGGAGTTATATGCCCCACTAATTAATCAGCCATTATGTTAAAATGGGTGTGCTAGATCAGGGAGAACAGTATTCTAAGACCACAATTGAGAAATGAAAGCTTAAATAAAAGTTCTAAGAATGTTCTAAGCCTGAATGCTACACCCCACTTTCCTCAACCAATCAGCTGCTCCCACCTGTCTTTAAAAGGCTTTCATTCACTCTGTAGGAAGGAACGTTTTCTTTGTATGTATATTACAGTATATGTAGGATTTTTACCTAAAAAGATTCTTTACACACTATTTAGAAAACAATACACTGAAAGGTTCTTCTTGGAACCTTCCCACTTGGTGGTGGTTGGGAAGGAGTTGCAACTGAGGATGCAGTTTCTACATAGAGTAAGACTTTTGGCCAAAGTAGGCATGTTCATATGCCCAGCAGATGTATGCTAGAGTGACCACCCCCCAACACACACCAAATGCACATGTTTAATAGGATTCATGTTGAGGTCTTCATGAGAAGCAGAGCTTGGCCTGATGCTACATTTTCAAAGAGTGCTCCTAAAACATTTTCCCCTGTGGGGAAGACCTTCGCAGGAAACCTTATACGATAAAAATGAAGTATGTCCACAATGAACACAGAATGAAACAATTTTCCATTGCAGCCTTTTTGCCAAAAGACGTTCTTTGCACAGGTTTTTCAAACCACTCGACGGTAGATTATCAGAGAAAATGCTCTTAGTATACATTGCTGCTGCTTTGTGCGCTCTTAACAGTGATGGTGTCAGAATGGGTGGCTCTTGGAAAATATAGGTGAAAGGTTTTTGATGGAACCGAAAATGTGTTTTTTTCTTTGCCATTTGCAAAGAAACTTACATAATTGTGTCAATACTATTGAATTCGTGTCAAATCAGTCAGAGCCAATTTTTTCTTCAAGTCTAACACACAGTCAGGGCAATGGTGAGCTGAAAATGGGCTGAACACGCAGGGAAATACAACACAGAGGTTCTGAAGTCGCGAGTGAGCTCAGGTATTGTGTGCATGACAGCCCAGAACCCTTCCGTTACGCTTGATGTTTCAACACCAGACCCAACACACATGTATTGCAAGACAAAAGTGGTTTCTGTTGACTTGAAAAATAAGGTACAGATACCTTTGTTGAGGGCTGGTCTCAAGGAATTTCCTACATTCATACATGACTACAATGGCTGACCTACAAAACCAAAAATGGACCAGCCCCTCTGTACTTGATGGCAATCAGAACTTGAGCTGTACCAAGGGCCTTTCAAGCATCAGGTACAGCTCGGCTTGACCCTCCATCCCTCATGATGCATGGACGACAAGCATCCAGACTCTTTTCTGTCCTGGCACCAAAGTGGTGGAAAAAGACTCCTCTGGTGGTCTGAACAGCTGAGTCACTTGCTGCCTTCAAACACTGACTGAAGACCCATCTGTTTCATGAGCATTTAACTCATTAAAGGCTTATAATGAATCTTGTGTGATGAAGTGTAATATGTTGAGCATTGGGTATTGAGGTCCATTCGGCAGCATCTTAGCTTGAGGTATCTCTGGATTCGAGCCTCTACAATCCTCTGAGTGAACAGCAAAGCACTTTTGTAAGTCTGTTACTGTTACCTTTGTAAGTGGACAGGAGTGTCTACCAAATACCCTAAATGTAAATGCAAAATGTATTTGGCCAAACAGCACCATCATTGTGAATCTTGTTTGTATGTTTGAAGTAAGTGTGTGCAAATTATGCGAATGACAGAAAATTCTTGGGGTACATTTTAGTCATGTTCACCCAATATGGGTTCTGACACCTTTGACCGGTAGTTTCCATATATTATGCAGTGGCATGTTGTTAACCAAGAGCTCACACCACAGCATGACTGTCTGAAATGGATTTGTTTTACTGATTTACAATCAACTACAACACCTCCTTGTTTCTACAATCACTGGTCATTTTTTTCCAGCTTCACTGACCTCATGGGAGCACTTTGTAGTTTTATAATTAGGCTGCTGTCCATTTGTTTCTCTGCGTATTGAGTTTTCTAAAACGTTTGACCACTAGTGTACATATTTTTAAAACTCTGCTCCACATATTTTGGCATACATTTTGGCAGTTAATCCACATGTGCATGCCAAACTGTGGGGGCCAGTCATTACAGATTACAATGGATTCCAGTCATTGCTGTTACTGATTTATCAAAATGTAAAAAAGGAGTTCCAGTGGTTCTGATATGTTTCAGATCCAGTATTACTGTATGAGATCTCCCTGGTGACAGATTGGAGGCAGTACGAATGAGAGGGGAGAATTTGAGGTAAAATGCTCAAACAAACAAAGTGTTGAAACTGAGAATAATGTCTTTACAACTGAAAGTATGTTTACTATTGAAATCACTGCTGAAAGTATGTTATTATTATTATTATTATTATTATTATTATTATTATTATTACTGAAATGTAAAGTACTGAAAAAGTATATTTGGGTACTGGTACCAAATCTCGTGTGCAAGTACCAGTGCTGGTATTGGTTGAAAAGTGAACAGCCTGACTTACAACTCCTTTATCCTTATTTCTTTCTACATGTTTGGTCCATTTTGTTGAATTTATGCTTTCTTTGCTCTCCCCCTCATATTTTAGAAGAGTAGGGAATTGCACAAGGACCCCCTAAGTTAAAAAGATCCAGAGAAAAAGTGCTCTCTGACAATGCAAACTCATGTCTCCAGTGTAAACTGAGCACACCGCAATTATCTACTCTTACTTAGAAGCGGCGAACAAAACAGAGATTAAGACAAAGAAATGTTTCCTTAATATGTCCTTGAGTCTCTGTTTGGAGCCTGTGCAGGGGTGACTCAGGAGTCATAGCAGTGACGAGGCCGTCCAGTGGAGTAAATACTGGAATGGGTGTGACCATGTTGCTGGTTCACTGGTTGTGCTTTCTTTGAGCACTATTTGTAGGTGCTTGCCACTGCATGCAAGGAACTCCCCACAAGACCTACATGATGTTTGGTTTCTGGCAAAGTGTCTCAGATTCTTATACTCGTCCATTTTTCTTGCTTCCAACATATTAACTTCAAGAACCAAGTGTTCATTTGCTGCTTAATTAAACAATAAAGCAACTAGACCAAGACCCTTAGGAAGAGAGGGTCTCAGCCTGGTTCCAAACGAACTCTGGAGCAGTTAGTTTGTGGTTAGAACATGTTCTGACCTCGATCCGACCCAACTATCAGGTGTGCTTCATAAATTCGAGCTAATCAGCTCCTGCAGCCAGGTGTGCTTTACATTATGGGATGCTTCTTAATGGTTGGTGTGACCTTCTTCCAGTGGTTACTTTCTTGGCCCCACCACAGACAGGTCTGACCAATAAGCAGAGAGAAAATGTGCATATAGGTCTTTGTGAAGCATTTTGGTATGTTCTTGGTTTTTGCCCTGTTTCGCTGATTTGGACCCAAGCCAACAAGCATGATGGAAAGTATCACAAAACGAAGAGTATCTTTTCTAGCAGACATTATGCGATCGAGTGCCGTTGATTGTTCATTGTTTGTATTATCCAGTGAGAATATATGACCGGCCACAATAGCAGTGATTCAACAATGTCATATCGGGCCACTTTTTTATCACATATTGTAAATTGGATGGGGATTCACAATATCTTAATCCATGAAATAGCATGTTATTAGCATTGATCCACGGCACAGTCTGATAAGTGGCTTATTATCTGGGAGTTAGGTTGATGCTATCTGCCTAATTCTTGCACAAGTTTAGCATATTAGAGCTCATATCAGTTTAGTCACACTTCCAGCCAGTTCTGTTCCACTGAGGCTTGATTTTGAGCTTCACGATGGACTATGCGGTTTGGTAATTTACAGATTCCAGGCTCATACAGTTTGGATTTTTAAAATATAAAAATATCTCAAAAATAAAACAGAACTAGATGCATTTTCTCTATTATGTAGCATGATAAACATCCATCCATCCATCCATCCATCCATCCATCCATCCATCCATTTTCTATACTGCTTACTCCTGAATAGGGTCATGGGGCAGCCGGTGCCCAACCAGCAACTCTGAGCGCAAGGGCAGGAAACAACCCTAGTCCATCGTAGGGCTCACAAACACACACACACACACACACACACACACACACACACAATAAGGGCCACTTTAGAGTCACCAATTCACCTACTGCACATGTCTTTGGACTGTGGGGGAAACTGGAGTACCCAGAGGAAACCCACACAAACACGGAGAGAACATGCAAACTCCACACAGAAATTTCCCAGGTCGCCCCACCCGGGGATCGAACTCCTTCTTGCTCTGACACAACAGCGCTATCCACTGCGCCACCGTGCCGCCCCAGCACGGTAAACATTACTACGGTATTTTTAGGTAGTGAGATGTTATTTGATTGGTTGTCAGGCAGTGTAGCATTTCTGTAGTGTAGTCTGTTATTACAGTGTCACTGAGGGGTTTAAACACTCCAGCAGCACTGCTGTTTAATCCGCTCCTAACAGTGTCCTGTGAGTAGTGTCCTGTGAGCAACAGATGAGCTTCTGTCTCTGACTTCACATCTACAACGTGGAGTGTCTAACAGGGTGGACAGTGGCATTGTGTTTAATCACTCCAGCAGCACTGCTGTGTCTGATCGACTCATACCGCTATAACACACACCAACACACTACCATTATTTCAGCATCACGTCAGTGTTGAGAATGACCTACCACCCACATAATAGCTGCTCTGTGGTGGTCCTGTGGGGTCCTGACCATTGAAGATCAGGGTGAAAGGAGGAGAATAAAGTCTGCAGAGAAACAGATGAACTACAGTCTGGAATTATAGATCTACAAAGTGCTCCTGTGTGATAGGAGGAGTTGATAAAATGGACAATGAATGTGTAAAATGTGAATGTGACAGTGAAAACTTCACCTGCAATTACATTGTTGTTGCATGCAATATTAATATGTAACTGGTTAGTTACTACTAACAGAGTAGATCTAACCAATATAACAGGTATTCTATACAACACACATACAGTACAGCACTTTAGTTTGATGAAGCACACACATGGCCAGTCTATACAGGCCTGTCCTTTTCATATAAGAGCCACACCAAACCACGAGTTCCCACTCAGTATAATCATGTAAGTTGGAATGTAACCCTAGATACACACACACACACACACACACACACACACACACACACACACACACACACACACACACACACACACACACACACACACCCACACACACACACACACACACACATACACATTGCATGAAGAGGCAGGCCAAGTGCTCCATGTTTTACAGTTAGACGTGACAGAAAAAGAGAGACAGAGAGAGATCAGAAAATCCAATCAAGACCTCAGTAAAACCAATCATCCTGTTGCAGCACTGCAGTGCTGTGGTGTCATGCCAACAAGTAGCACAGAAGAAACTTGAGTGTTCTTTTTCTGAGGGCAAAGGTCAGCATCATTCCATGCAGACCATCTGAAGAAGTTTCCAAATCCAAATCAGACTGTGGCCAATCTACATAATGATGTTATATTTCATTATTCTCATAGTAAACCTCAAAACTCTAAACAAAGTTTTGATAAAGTTCAGCTGCATTGTAGTGACTAAAATGACATTAACTGATGGACAAATGCTGGAAGAATCGGCTCACCCTCCACTCTGGTCAAACTACTCATACACTATAGATGAGGGGACGCTGGACCACACTGTCTACTGTAATCCTCAGGTGAACTGGAGTAATGATGATGGTTCATAATCATAATTATAGCAGATAATTAGGGTCCATGTAAATTTAGGGTGGGTGAGTAGTAGGCTGGTGGAGAGCTAATCACGTGTAGCGGGAAAGTGGGTAGCCAGTGTGAAAAGGGTTGCATGAAGTGGAGAACAACAATCTTGTGTATCAAGTAGATCTTGCTGCAAAATATCATTCTGTCCATACACCCAAATAACTACTTCTTCCAAAGTCAAATCCGATACAATGCTAAAGACACTGAAAAATGGTATCTAACATAAAGTGAAAGTCTGCCATTCCCAGAGATTTGGTGATGTAGAGACCACATAATAACATAAACACCTTCATGGAAGTGACTGCTCATTTGCTACAAAATTCTATATGTGTCCCACCCCTTCACAGCGGTCACTGTTTATGAAGATAAACGAAGTGGTTCTTCTATGGTACACGTTCTACACTCTCATAATTATAATACTATAGTTATTAATATCCGTTTCAAAGGCCCTACAATAGAACGAAAGCGAAAGGTGTCAAAGGCCAGGAAAAAACTCCTCAGTTGGAGGAAGAAACTTTGAGAGGAACCAAGACTCCAAAGAGAACCATCGTCCTCTGGTTGACATTGAGATAACACAATGAAAACAAGAAAACAAAGATAACTGCTAAGATGGAGAAAACAATGAAGAGCCACAGGTGCAAAGTGAAGGCAGGCCACGGTATGGCGGACTATGAGTTCTGAGAATGTGAAGCGTGAATTACAAGCTCAGTGATCATGTGAAAGGCCATGCAGGTTAAACAGTCATCAGCTCAGCAAGGCAGTCTCTAGTGTGGCGCGAGGGAGCCAATGCGAGGATACCTGCCTTTATAATCAAGATCCTCCATGTAGCTTGCAGATGCAAAAGTGGGCAAGCTCGTTCGAGGTCAGTTAAAAAGCACTGGCATGAGGCGACACGATGGCGTATGATGTGGTGTATTGTGGCACGTGGTTTCATGGAGCAGCGTAGGTGGAAGTTTTGTATGGTCACCAGGTACATGGTCTGAAAGTCCCACTGTTCACGGCATCTTATAGATGCTTTATTTTAAGCAGTGTCCTGTAATTTTATAGAGAACTGTGTCACAGTGAGGTTTACTTTTGCGGTTAGCCTTCCGTTCACCTTGTCATCATTGACACAGCACTCCTATTACAGAGAGAGCTCCGGATTGGCCAGTTAGAAGGAAATTTGCTTTGGAGTTATTACTATGCAGACTTGTAAAACCTACAAACACTGCTGATTCATACTAAATCAAAACACACTTATTTGCTCGTTCATTGGTTCTTCTGATATCAAGAAATTATTAAGGCGCCACCTCATCACAACTTATCCAGCAGAACATTGCCTGACCTTGTTTCTGCTTTCACTGTCCATTTTATCAGCTCCTCTTATCATCCAGGAGCACTCTGAGGTTCTATCATTTCAGACTGCAGTCCATCTGTTTCTCTGTGCTGACCCTCCTCCCTTTTCTGCCCCTGTTCTCCAGCCGGTCAGGACCATCGCAGAGCAGCTATTATGTGGGCAGTGGATCCTTCTCAGCACTAGAGCGACACAGACATGGTGGTGGTGTGTTAGTGTGTGTTGTGCTGGTGTGATTGAACACAGCAGTGCTGCAGGTGTGTAAACACAGTGTCCACTCACTCTATTAAACATGTGTTCATATGTTTCTACACACTTTTGTCTGCATACCTTATCACTGAGAATGACCCCACCACCACATACTACTTGCATGTGGAGGTGGTGCTGAGTCCTTACCATTGAAGATCAGGGGGAAAGGAGGCTAAGAATGTATGCAGAGAAACAGATGTACTACAATCTGCGGTTGTAGATATGAAATAGCTCCTGTATGAGAAGTGGTGCTGATAAAAGGACGGTGAATGTGGAAACAAGGAGGTGATCATAATGGTATGGTTGATCAGAAGGGTACAGTGTATATGCATCGCGCACACAATTAACCCTTCCAGACCCTGGGCTGGTGTTACATAGATGATGCCTAAGTGTGTTCTGTGTATGCCTGTAGCAATAGATTTTGTCCCACAGGGTTCTTTAGGACCTATAAAACTGGCTGTATATTATCTGGTGGTGAAAAGTGAGCTTCGTGCAGAGCATAAAAGACTTTAAGGGTTAAAAACCAATGCAGTGAATTTGATGAGAATGAATGACAGGGGATAGAGTTACACTGGATGAAAAAGCAAAAACACAAGGTTTAGTACTTGCTTATGTGCACGTAAACACACACACACACACACACACACACACACACACACACACACCACACACACAGACACACACACACATGTGCACAGAGTGGGCGGGGTGAGTCTCCGGCACTGTTTCCTGCCACAGGATTTGAAACTGGAGCTCTCTCAGCTGTGGTCTCCTGTTTCCTCTCTCCGGCTCAAACATAGTGGATCTGTGTGTGTGTGTGTGATCCAATAATGTGCTATTAATGTAATGTGCTCAGTAATGTCAATGTGTGTGTGTGTGTCTTACTGATCTACCCTGTGTGTACATGTGTGTTGCTGTCCATACATATGAGTGTCCCCTATCTTCTGAGTGTGTGTCTATTTTTACTTTGTTTGTACAGTTACTCACTCTGTGCTTTACTTCCAGCACCCCGTGTCCTGGGTTTGTGAGAGAATGAGACAGACACACACACACACACACACACACACACACACACACACACACACACACACACACACACACACTGACAGTGACTCTTGCCCCATTTACAAATGGAACCCTGATTTTGCTCATCTACCCTAGATCTGAAGTCTCTCTCTCTCTCTTTCTTTCTATGTCACTTTCTCTCTCTCTATCTCTATCTTACTGACCTTCTCTTCCACTCTCTCTAACTATATACACCACATCTGCATCTTTTCACCCTGATCTTCAATGGTCAGGACCACAGGATATACATGTGTGTGGCATAGACATGGTGGTGTGTTAGTGTGTGTTGCGCTGGTGTAGGTGGATCAGACACAACAGTGCTGCTGGTGTGTTTCAAGCCTCCATCATCACTGCTGGACTGAGAATAGTCCACCAGCCAAAAATATCCAGCCAGCAGTGCTCTGTGTGCAACGTCCTTAGCATTCTCCAAGCCAGCAGTGAAACTGAGGGTTTAACCTGCTAGATGGGCGACCACAAAAACCTGCTTGGTAAAGGAGCTGATAAATGGAGGAGACAGATGGCAAGAAACAAGTAGGTGGTCGTAATGTTATGGTTGATGGTTGATCTATGTATCTCTCTTCTCTTTTTCTCTCTCTCTTTGTCTCTACCCCCGTTCTCTCTCTTTCACTCTTTCCCAGTTATAAACTGCTCCTCTCAACTATGCAAGTAGATGTACAATTGAGAACAGTTGCAGTTACCAGTGTAATGGTGCCATCACTGTATAGATGTACTCTGTTCTTCTAGTATAGTTGCAGTGACATATAACTTGTACATAATGGTACTCAATATGTTCTCAAATTTTTAGTAGATTGCAGGTATGTGTTTGTACCCTTAACTGTATTTAGTTACACTCAAGTGTAGTTAAATTTGAGTACTGAATTTTACTCAAATACATATTTGTAAAGAGTTGTCCTACAGTGTAGTTTCAATTGAGTAATTAGTTCTATTTAATGGTACGATATTACGCTAAGTTGTACTGAATAGTTACTGTCATTAATACTCAGATGTACCTTAATGGTACTATATGTCACTAAGTTGTACAAAAAGGTGTAGTTACAATCATGTACTGAGTAAAGTGAGCCTGGTTTATTGCTTAATAATTGTGTAACTGCATGGTGTACGAGTTATACTCAGGGCAGTTACAACTAAGCACTCTATATATCTATAGTTATAATGTTATAATTGTACTGCCCCCCCCTCTCTCTCGTTCTATGTGTGTGTGTGTGTGTGTGTGTGTGTGTGTGTGTGTGTGTGTGTGTGTGTTTGAGAATGAGAGAGATTTGAAAGAGAGAGAGAGAGAAAGTAGAGTGAGAGTTGAGGAAGGAATTTGTGTGCAATGTTATGGTAGTGGTGGGCGAGTTCGCCTGTTGGAATAGGACATTCCCCCTCTCTACACTGCATGGACAAAAGTATTGGGATGCCTGCTCATTCATTGTTCTCTCTCAAGGGTATTAAAGAGTTTCTCCTGATTTTTAACACAGGTAAGTGTTAATATTCTGTACACAGAGGCTTTCTACATTTTGAAGAATTGCTGTGAGGATTTGATTATGACAAGAGTGAAGTCAGTGCAGTCATTATGAAATAAGTTCAGATTATCTGTTGAACTCCTGATCTAATGGCAATGCTTGACTAAAGGACTAGACAAGCTGTGTGTGCATTTGCACATGCATTCATTAGAAGGGGTATCCACAAACATTTGGACATATGGTGTATGTGCCTTTGCGTCTCTTAACCAGTTTTTCTCTTCACTCCCTCTTCTTCATGCGTTTTCTCTTTATCTCTTTCTCATTCTAACAGTTTCTCTCTTTTATCTCTCTATCTTTTACCTATTCTCTTCATTTCTGAGGATCTGTCCACTTTTTTCTTACACATTTCATAGCACTCTCTCTCTCTCTCTCTCTCTCTCTCTCTCTCTCTCTCTCTTTCTCTCTCTCTCTCATGCTCCCCTCGCACTACTCTAATGTTCTTGGAGCTGCAGAGTGCATTACATGACAGCTGCTGTTATAATATCAACTGCAGCCTGCTTCTTTCGATTACCGTGGAGGAGGGGTCCAGCAACAATGCTGCACCTTCACTGAAAAAGAAAAGCAGAGGTCTCGGTGAGTAGTGGTAGCTGAGTATCGTAGTAAGTCTAATTTGGCCACAGTGTTATTACAGAATTTAGTGTCATGACTTCCAAAATCTTCAGTATAAAATCAGACAGGTTTTTAGACCTTGAGCAGAGCAGGCTGTCTGTAGTTACTGGATAAGGACAGCGGAGCATTATTTTAATGAGGCTGAATAATTAGTATTATTAAGATGACAACATAGCCAATAATTGCTGTCTTTTAACTGAAAGGTAACAATGAGTTCAAAATACTTGCAATCAAGTACTAAGTTTACTCAGCTTTATAGTGTGAACTCAGTTGTACTCAAGAAGTGTAATTGCAATCAAGTGTCAACTCTACTCATATAATTGCAATTCACAGGTAACAGTTCATTCATAACAAGAGTTAAATCCATGCAATCAGCACTATGTTTATATTCTAGCTGTACTTGTGTAGTTACAATCAAGTACTTAGTTGCATCTGTATTGCTCAGTTGTGTGGTTGTACTCAACTGTGTTCTGTTGGCATGCGTGTTATACTCAATTGAAAGTATAGTTTAAATCAAGCTCTCATTTGTACAACTGACTTGAGTGGAACTGGTTGACTACTGTAATAGTCCTAAAGGGCATCAAATGAAAAAAAAAACAACATATGTATCCTTTTTAAAGCATATATTATTAAATAATATGTGTATATGAACTTCGAAAACCAATTTGCACCAAATTCAATGCAATAGAACTCTGGAGTTTTCTTAAAGTGTGGTGTCAGATGTGATGCTCAGTACTGTCTTGAACACACTTCAACCAACTGTGGTTCCAGTACAGTAATATAGTACATTAGTGAATTGGGTCAATGTTTATCCCCAAAACAGAACTGTACTGAAGTACACAACCCCATAGCAACCCCATAAATGACAGTAGAAGTTTAAATTTGCAGAACAGAACAGGTGCTAACAGAGCGAGAACAGACCAGCATGTTCTTTGCGATAATCCATATATGAAACACATTCAACGCTATCCACTCTGGGTTCTTCTGGAAATGGTCTTAATCCATCAACAGATAATAACATTCCTTAAAACAAGCTCAAAATGTCTGACAGTAGATAATAATAATCGAACTCTATTCATGTAATTTACGTGGTACCAAATATTACTTATACTGACTAGAGAGTACTGTATTAAATGTACTACTGTTTGAACATTAGCAAGCTATCTTTACAATAGTGTTTTGCTTATAAAGCATTTTTAAGTACAAATAATAATGATCTGTAGTGAGAGATTTAGAAGAGGTTGAACATAGTGACAGACAGAAGCCACTACTTTTGCAGATATTTGGTTGTATTTCATAGACTGCAGGTGAATTTTCCTCCTAAAAGAAAGTTAAGCTCTGATTACACTTTGATAAACACAGTCAGTTCAGTTAACATTATCTCATGGTGTTATATAAATGCAGATATTATAGAGTCACATGGTCATGTCCACTGCCATCTGCCTTTGGATTGATGATGTAATATTTTATGTAAGAAATATCAATAAATACAATGATTATTGATCAGCATATTAAATGTTTAGGAGATCTGTCTGTCAATGGCAAAGCATGAGGTTTAAAATGGTTTATTATATGCCCATTGCTGTGTGACACACCATGCATGAAAAGAGTTAAAATGGTATTTGATTTTATAACACACTGCTGTCGTTCCTCGAAGATCTCCCATTTAAGGGTGTAGTTTAAACTAGTATTACACATCAGTCGTGCACTTTATATTTTTGTGTGTTTGATGCATGTTGGCATGATTGAGGCAAACTATGCTTTATAGACAAAATATCCTATTGTACTTGTAGTGTACCCTTAAAACTTACTGTGAGTCATTAATAAGACACAGGACAAAGGGTATTATTTCACAAACACAAACATTAATACTTTAATTTAGGTCGCATAAATTTTAACATGACTGCTATATGTAGACCTACCAATTAAAAATCATGGTTTCGAATAATGATTAGATCCAACAGTTGTGTTTTCATAAAAGAACATGTTCCCAAACACAAAGCTATGTAATTTTTACTTTGTGTGTCAATCAGGGAATTTGCTCCAAAATGGCAGAAGTAGCGAGATAAACCATTATTATGTACTGGGGCTGCTTATGATTGTATAGACATCAAACAGCAAACCTGTAATGAGATTTGTGTTGAGTCTGTATATTAAGCCCAGTTGAAACTGCACTGAAACTGCAACAGTATTGGGACACCTCTTAATCGATGAATTTAAAATTTGACTCTGTCCAGTACCTGATCAAACTCATTCAAAAGAGCTAACTGAATTCCAGTGTGGTACTGTAAGACTCCCACACTTCAAAATGCTGATTCCTTCACAAATTTCTCTTCTTTCACTCAGTCACAAAAGTGACAAGACCAGGTAAAAGGATTACAGGAGTGGGCTCATTGGGTGCTTGGGGAGCATAGTGCTAAGTCACCAAGCTCTGACTCAATAACTGCAGGTTTCAGAGGCTGCGCTGGCATTAACATCAGCATAGAACTGTGTGCCAGGTGCTTCACGGTATGGTTTACTGCAGCTGAGCACCTGTATGCATTTCGTTACCAAGCACAATGCCAAGTGTCAGAGGAATTGTACTTAGTGGAAATATGTTCTGTGGAGTGATGAATCGTGCTTCTCTATCTTGCGGTCTGATGTAAATGGGAAGGTTTGGATGAGGAGGGATAATGCTATGGGGTTGTTTTTCAAGGTCGGAAAAGGCCCCTTCTGCTGAAACCGTAATGCTTCAGCAGACCAAGACTTTTTGGACAATTGTAGTGTGAAAGAACTTTTGTTTGGACTTGGGTGTGGAAGAACTTGCAGGTAGGCTGCTGGATCCCTGAGCCTAAACCCCATCAGATGCTGGAACAAACTGGAACAGAGATTCACAGGGTGTACTATTAAATGAACCAGAGCCTATCAAGCCACAAATGGTTCCTTTGGGGTTGTCATAGTTCTACATGGTGTACATTATGTGTGGTGTATCTTGTATACAATGTAGACACTCAAGAACGAATAAACACAACCTTATTCCGCACTAATGTGCCTCCTTATGCTAGCTGTGAAGTAATGACCTGTTCTGTGATTCCCATAGTGCTCCATCCAGTACTTCTGGGATGAGTTGGGGATGAGGTGGGATGGTGATCGTCCAACATCATGGTGTCTCGCTTACTTTTTGTTACAGAATGCAACAATGCTTTTCTCCATAATGTGAATTTCCATACCACTTTCCTCTTTTAGAAAGGGTTTGCACTAGATACCCCAGAACATTGCTGTGGAAATTTGATTGTACACAATCATCCAAGATCACTAGTATGATGAAGTAATAATTAGTTCTGGATCACAAACACCTCTCTAATGTAATTCCAATGCTCCAGAGCAATCTGCCTGATGAGCTTCATACCCCTCCAGCCAGTGCTTGTCATTGGGTATGGTGACCTTATGTCTGACTGCATCAGAGTGTCCTGTTCTCTTAGTTAGAGTCCTGCTCTAAGAAGGTTATACAAGATATGAATATGTAACTCTCTGTATTGGAAATTATTTCGTATCGGAAATAAAGCACTACTATTATTGAGACAGAAATTGTTTGTTGTGAGACATGAAACTCTCATGTCTTACTACTGCCTGGTCTCTTGATAGGTTCCGTTGTCCTTTCTGCATTTATGATGCCATTGATACGGCCTCGCCGGTTTCCCTCTGCTGCCGGAGTTAGGCACAGCAGTGCTATTCTTGCTAAACACATGAGGTGTCTTGTGAGGAAAGGCGGGGCTCTGTGTGTTGTGATGGAAAAGATCTATGAGAAAGGCTTGCTCATATGCTGGTAGTCACTCTCTCCCTCCCTCACCCTCTCTCTTTCTACCCCCCTTCCCACCCCCTCCCGCCAGCCTGCTCCCTCTTTTCTCTTCTATAACGGCCTCACTTTAATATGTATGTAAATGCATAAAGTCTCCCATCCCCTTAATTGTCTGGCTTCCAACCAGTCAGAGAGTGTGTGTGTGCCTTTGAGAGAAAGAGGCGTGTGTGTGTGCTGTTGTATTTTGCAGTGTAACATTCTGCCAGCCTCACTGGCTGGCAGGGTTATAACGCGGCTGGCTTTGATAAGAACCTATTTGGACCCTTATAAGTAATATCTATCTATCGTTTGTGCTTATGTTGAAGCGCTCCTCAAATATTTCCTGAAGTCAACCCATCCAAACACCATGTAATGTGATGTGTTCTGACTGACGCATAACAGGTCGTTATTATTGTTTGATGTATGGTACAATATAGAACACATGGGATTTCATAGATAATGGCGTGATGGCAGCTAACGGTGAGGTGTTGGATTTATTAATGCTGTTAATGCTGGCAGACCGAAACCTTGAGATGATGTTAGTATATGGTAAAGATAAAAGGTGTTGGGAACCAATGAGGGGTTCTTTAAACAACACACAGAAGGAACCACTTTCAGTTCCAAATAACTAATCAGTGAGCCATTTTTGTTGGTGCTGTTATGAATCCCAAGGTTTGAGTTAAGTTTATGTTAGGTTGGTTGAGGGTATTGCTATGGTTCAGTTTAGGGTTAGGGTAAGGGGTTGGAGTTCGGTTGGGTTAGGGTAAGGGTTGGGATTCAGTTTAGGGTTGGTAGAGGTTGGAGAGTTCAGTTTAGGAGTTGGGTAGGGTTGAGTTCCCAGTTTGGGGTTTAGAGGTGAGGTTAGGTTTAGTTTAGGGTTAGGGTAAGGGTTAGGTTCAGTTTAGGGTTAGGGTAAGGGTTAGGTTCAATTTAGGGTTAGGGTAAGGGTTAGGTTCAGTTTAGGGTTAGGGTAAGGGTTAGGTTCAGTTTAGGGTTAGGGTAAGGTTGCAGGTTCAGTTAGGGTTAGGGTGAGGTTAGGTTCAGTTTGGGGTTAGGGTAGAGGGTTAGGTTCAGTTTGAGGTTAGGAGTGAGGTTGGAGTTCAATTTGGGTTAGGGTAAGGGTTGGGTTCGGTTAGGAGTTGGATGAGGTTGGGTTCAGTTTGCAGGGTTAGGGTAAGGGTTAAGGTTCAGTTTGGGTTAGGGTAAGGGGTTAGAGTTCAGTTTAGGGTTAGGTTCAGTTTAGGGTTAGGGTAAGGGTTAGGTTCAGTTTAGGGTTAGGTTCAGTTTAGGGTTAGGTTCAGTTTAGGGTTAGGGGTGGGGTTAGTTTAGGCTTACAGATGGGGTTGTGATTAGGGTTGGGTTCAGTTTGAGTTAGGATTCAGTTTAGGGTTGGGGGTAAGGTTAGGTTCAGTTTAGGGTTGGGGTAGGAGTTAAGTTCAGTTTAGAGGTTGGGATTCAGTTAGGGTTAGGTTCAGTTTAGGGTTAGGGTAAGGGTTAGGTTCAGTTTAGGGTTAGGGTAAGGGTTAGGTTCAGTTTAGGGTTAGGTTCAGTTTAGGGTTAGGGTAAGGGTTAGGTTCAGTTTAGGGTTAGGGTAAGGGTTAAGTTCAGTTTAGGGTTAGGTTCAGTTTAGGGTTAGGGTAGCTCTACATGTGATGTATTTATGAGACCTGAAATGGTCTATTCCTCTAGACTCCAGGCTGTGGTCAGGAATGCCACTGCAGGGTTCTACACCCACATGTTTTCACTCACACCTAGGGTGCAGTTTAGCAAAGCCAACTGAGCTCCCAAACCTGGAGAATACAGAGGACCCCCACCCAAACTAGGGAGAACTAACCAACTCCAAAACATAGACGTAAAGGAATGTAAACATAAGTGTGCAGACTAAACACTGACCAAATTCCAAACAATTTATTGCCTTTAAAAGCTCAAAGGCATCAAAGGTTAACTAGCTACTGTGTGAGCATTCACAACAAAGAGCTTTTACCAGTTAGTAAACTTATTTGTTTACAACATCACTTTAAATGGCGGGATCATTTTGGGGCTCAGTCTTTTAACATAAAAATGCGCTGTATGTTTAAAAATAACAAATCTTTTAAATTTAAGCACAAAAAATAATAATTTTCCACTTTATGAACAGTTAAAATAAACCCAGTTATAGTAAACTCAAGCCAGCTGTCATTTTGGAGCTGTGGATTCATCTGAATAAAAACTCAGTCTGTCAACGGTTCTGGTGCAAATATGATAAAAGCTTAGTTTTTCTTCTTTAACCTCAGTTGTTTCCTACACATACCTGAGGCTTTAATAAACAAAATACAAAATGATCATTGTTATTATGATTTAATAAATATTAAAATGCTGTACCTAGGGGTTGAGTACACATCATGGGAGTGTAAATATGAATTGCATAAATTGTAAATCACTCTGTGATCCATTCTTCACTAGTCAGTTTATAAGTACAGAATTACTGTTGATCAGATTGTCTGGGTGATGGTCCATTGTTAACACAACAATGCATGGGACTGGTATCAGTGGCATTGCAGGAGTTTTTACCCACATCAGTATCTGATAGGTTAAGACAGGTTCACCACCCAAAATCATGCATTCAGAGGCTATGGCCAGAAACTGACCAATGGTTAGATCATGGTAAAGAAAAGTTGAGCATCAACAATAATTGTAGACCCTTGAAACGTGAATTTCCCAAGAGTTCTTGAGTAGAGACAATGGCTTTATAATAATGATGTCAACAGTAATGTCAACACATGCAATTAATCTGGAAACTTTAATGCGTCAGTGTTTACTAATGCATTTTTGGCCCAAACTTTCTCCTGTAACTCATTCTTTTTATGGACTTTGATGTATAAGCAGTTTCATTTAGCAATGTGCTGCATTGTGGTTGGGAACTAAGATGGTGCTACTGCTGAGTTCAGAAGATAGATTACATTTTATTGCTTTCTCTCTCTCTCTCTCTCTCTCTCTCTCTCTCTCTCTCTCTCGCTCTCACTCACTCTGTTTCTCTCTCTCTCTCTCTCTCTCTTTCTCTCTCTTTCTCTCTCTCTCTCTCTCTCTCTCTCTCACACACACACACACACACACACACACACACACACACACACACACACACACACACACACACTGTTGTTGCTCTTGTAAAGCATAAGTTTGGTTAGTATTTATTTTGTCCATTAAATCTTCTGTTCTGTGTTGTCACCCATCTGAATTTCACAGTCCATTTTCATTTCACTGGAAACAAATGATGAATTTTGATTAATCATGTTCATCATCACAGAACTAGTTGAATCCTTTTGCTTGGTTAATGGGTTCTTCGTTCCAAAGGAAAACCTCTTGTGGGGGATTTAGAACAATCTGAGGAAATGATTATCTATAGCATGAGGGGATCTGAGGGATGCAAAGGGTCCACTGCAAAAGGACAACAGATCCAGAGAAAAGCTGTTAGCATGTCAATTTGTGTTAGTGTTGATCATCGTCAATCTTCTACCAGAGGGAAATGGTTGGAAGAGGTGATGTCCAGGGTGAGAGGGTTTAGCTAAAATCTTGCCAGTGTGATGTTTGTGATGTGACCCCTGACGTATTGGCAGAGCATCCCCGGTGATCCTCTGCTATTCTGACTTTGCTCTGGAGTTTGGCTTGTTCTTGTGATGTAGACAATCCAATCCAGGTGGTTATGAATGATCGCTGTGTATAATCGAATCATTCCGGCCTTTGGCAGGTTGAATTTCTTCACTTGCCTTAGAAAGAATATCTGCTTTTGTGCTTTCTTGGCTGGGGAAGCTATGTTCCCTTCCCAGTTCAGATCCCTGGATATGATGATGCCAAAGAACTTGAGTGACTCCACAGTGGAAACCACTGAACCATGGCTGTAAAGAGGGGACACACCTGAAGTCCACCACCATCTCTACAGCCTTTTGTGCATTCAACTGGTGATTAATTGAAAGCCAACTATAGTGGTGTTATCTGCAAATTTCAGGATCTGCACAGATGAGTGCTTGGAGACTGAAGAGCAAGGCTGTGAGCAGCCAGGGAAGTGCTTCTTTTCTAGCCAGACCTGTTGACTTAGGTTGGTCAAGAAATCCATGATCTACTGGCAGATGGAATTTGGCTCTGACAGCTCAGACAGTTTGACCTGCAGGAGCTCTGGAACAAATGGTGGTAAAAGCCGAGTTGATGTGCACAAACAGAATTCTAGTGTAGCTCCCTTGACTGTCAAGATGATGCAGTTTGAAGTGATGAGCATGACCTGTATTTGAACTGGAGGAAGTCCAGCAGAGGGTCTGTCATAGCTTTCAGGTGGACTAGGACCTGGTGTTCAAAGAGCTCCTTGACTACACAGGTCAGGGCAACTGTTTGAAAAAGAACCTTCAACTAAACATTTCTAAGGGAATCAAATTTTATTTCTATGGAACATGACACTTTTTGGCACCTTAAATTTATATAGTCCATAAATATACAGAGCTTGCGGAGTGTTTAAGCCCTCATTGTCACTGCTGGACTGAGTACAGTCCACAAACAAGAAATATCCAGATAACAGAATCTTGTGGGCCGCATCCTGTGAGCACTGATGAAGGACTAGAGGATGCATGAAACAAACTGCAGAAACAGATGAGCTGTCCTCTCTTACTTTACACTTAAGTTGGAGCACCTGGGTAGGACTGTCTAATAGAATGGACAGTGAGTGGACACAGGGTTTAAACACTCCAGGAGCACTGCTGTGTCCAATCCACACATACTTACACCCTAACACACCACCACCATGTAAGTGTCACTGCAGTGCTGAGAATGACCCTCCACTCACGAAATACCTGGTCTGTGGTGGATGTATGCAGTCCTGACCATTGAAGATTAGGGTGAAAGGAGTGTAACAAAGTATGCAGAGTGCTCCTGTATGGCTTTAAGGTACATTGTGGAGGCCTTGATCGGTTAGATCTGTTGTGGCAGCAGAAGGGGGATGATGTAGGTACTGAGTATAAGGCAGGTGATGCTAATGTTCTGGCTGGTTTGTATAGTTATATAGCATATAGTGAGATATTGCTGATCATCTAAAGCATAACAAATAAAATAATTCCATAATAGCTTCTAATCAGTTCCTTCTTATTCTGCAGTTTTAGAGCCCACAGAACTGATCTCAGAACTGTTTCCGAGACGTAGTGCACCTACACTGAACGTGTCTCCAGGTTCTGCAAGAAATGCCTGCACAAACATTACTTGACAGAAATTAATATTTGACAACTTCCAAAAACATTACCTGTTATGGACCTACTCCTGTTTGTTTTAGCCTATTGGATATTTGAAGTGAACTCAGAACTCAATTTCCCACTGAGCTGAACACATGTAGGGGTAAAAAAAAGTGCTTACTCACACCTGATCATTTATTCAGTAATTAAGGCAGAGACATTGTTGGGTGTTAGGACATCACAGTATGCTTATATGTGATTAGAAAGCAAATCGAGACAGAAAGAAGATGGAGGAGGTTAAGTTGATGAGATATGTGGGCAAAATACCAATACAGTGTTACAGTACTCTGTAAGTATAGCAGTGTAGTCATACTGACTATCCTTGACTACATTATGACCTCTCCTTGTTTCTACACTCATTTCCCATTTTGTCTGCTCCTCTTTCCATACAGCAGCATGTTGTAGTTCAATAATCACAGACTGTTGTCCATCTGTTTCTCTGCACACTTTGTCAAAAGTATTGGGACACCTGCTCATTCATTGTTTCTTCCAAAATCAAGAGTAATAAAAAAGAGCTGATTCTGCTTTTGTTGGAGTCTGTCTCTACAGCCCAGGGAAGGCTTTCTACTAGAGTTTGGAGCGTTGCTGTCAGAGTTTGATTGAATTCAGCCACAAGAGCTTAATAGTTAGTAAGGACAGGAAATTGGATGATCATCACCCCACCTCATCCCCAACTCCCAAACTCATCCCTCACCCTAATATGGGATGGAGCTCCATCATTCCAGAGAACACTGTTCCACTGCTTCATGGCTCAGTGCTGGGGAGCTATATACCCCTGTAGCCCAAGATTAGGCATTAGGCATGATTAGATTCATATTAATCCTATTCTATTGGTTGTTCTTCTCTACAGGGACTAGACAAGCTTTGTGTGCATTTGCACATCTGTGTCTTTCAGCTTAAAATATCAGAAATGACAAAAATTGTACCCTATCTGAATGTAAACGGACTAGGGACCGGTGGTACATGCTTGTGGACATTAGCACAGAAACACATCTAACTGATATCCATGACCTTGTGTGTGAGTGTGTGTGTGTGTGTGTGTGTGTGTGTGTGTGTGTGTGTGTGTGTGTGTGTGTGCATGTCTTTGTTGGGGGAGGTTCCATTCCAACACAGCTGAAATTTGACAGCTGCTTGCTTTGCACCAAGACAGCAGAATTTTACACTCTCAATTATCTCAAATAGCTCAAACTAAAAATGTGTGCATGTAATTTTACCACAATAGCAGCCATTATAATTAACTTTGATAAGAAATAGCTTCTGAAAGTCATTTGCAGGGGTGAGCAATATGGTGATATTGTTTGTGATAAATCGTGTCACTTTTCTAACTACATCATACGTATTTTCAGAGTTTAACAACATTACTGTGAAAGAAATTAAAGTGAAAGGATCCTAAACTGAGTAACTTTTCAATAGTGCATTTTATCACTACATTGGGAAACGCTGCAATATACATGAATATTTTAGCCTTCTTAACCATATTATCATAATCTCCTTGTATTTGTATGTTAAGCCCACCACTCAGTTACCCTTTCAGAGTCCACTTGTGTGTGATACAGTGTTTGTGGGAAAACATGCTGTTGTGGTGAGATAACAGCATGGTTCGATTCAAAAATAGGAAAGTGTTTATAGGAGCCAGTGACACATATGAGATATTTCAGGAAACCCTAGGCTACACAAATGTATCTTCATTTCATTAAAGATGAAAAGAATTTGAATAATTGCATGAATTTGACAATGTTTTTGGTCAAATATATATTTGTGCCATTTTTTGTTTTCTATTTTTTTTCTATTTATAGTTTTTTTTGTTTTTTATTAATAAAAAACACTTTAAATCTCAGAAATCCTGTTGGAATTTGATCATCCAGAGGGTGTTTGCATTGAAAATCCAATATTTTGATGAATTTTGATTATTGGTAATGATTAGATTGACAAGCATATCTATTCTTTGCAGTGGTCCAAATAAAATTATTATTTTAATTTTAATCCTTCCTCATGACTTTTATTCTGAAGTTTGAACACTGTGTGAGCAAGAAAAGAGCAAACAGCCCCTCCCTTCTCATTTTCATTTATAACCAAATCCCTGGGGCAGTGATGTCATCAGCCTCGCCCCGCTGATCTGTAAGAGTCTGAATGCCGTTAAGTACACGTGGACAGAGCAATTAACATGCACTGGAAGCTCCTTTGGTTTTTAAACTGGGACTTAATTCAGTTGGAAACGAATGCGTGTTCACACAAAGATGAAATAGGGTCTCATGTCTGTAAGCTACTCTGATTCGCAGTTATGAAGCATAGAAAATGGCTTATATCTGCCCCTAAAGTGTTGTAACTAACTAATATTTTTTCCCTCAGTTCCATTTTAGTCATTAATGGTTTCTGGGGATGTCATTGTGTCATCTTGTGTTGAGTCAGATCCTGATTTGCTTTCATTGCTCCCTTCTAGCTTTAGTCAACACTAAAAAAGCTTTAATCGAAAAGAGCATTAATGAATGCAGTTGTTACAGGCTTACTGAACATTAGTTAAGCGTTGTTAATGAATGAATGTGTCTTGTTCATGATAACTAATGCATTACTTCATAATTGTTATTCATTATGTGACGTGCTACCAGATTTTCGAATGAAATACCTGTATTGCAAATCCTGGGATGATGACGTTTAACGCATACGAAGGGCTACGACATTTACACCAGGCTTTTGATTTTTCAACATCGATCACAGACATTTAGAGACGGCCCCTATAGTCAGAGCCTCTGTTGTGACTGAGGGCTGGACTATATGGCCTGTTTGAAGGAAATGGACTGATATACGTACAGCGCTCCTTCATTAGAATGAATGCAGGTTTCAGATAGAAAGTACGTCACATTTCAAAGCTATTAGGACTGTTAAATTCAACACATTTCGGCTTTTGTGTGTTTATAAGTCTCTTTCGGCTGCCCCTGCTCTGCTTCCTGTACTGTATTCCGGGAACGAGAGGGAACATCAAGAAAGAGAGAAATCTATGAAAAGCCTCCCAAGGGTAGAGGTTGTTTCCTAGGCAACGTGGTGCTGATTGGCTGTGCTAGAAGAGGAGCTTTCAGTGTCGTGTGTGTGTACGTGCATGAGTATGTGTGTATGTGTGTGAGCGGGAGAGCAGTGATGAACGCAGCATTGATGTGTGCAAAGAGAAATGCAGTTATGAACACAGTGCTGTTGCAGATGCAACTGGTTTGTTCCATGTTACTTTTCATAGCCTGTGCGCTTTAGAGCTTAAAGATGGTCAATGGCATGTGAAGGTCACTGACAAAGTGGGTGTGGGTGTGTGTGCTGGTGTGAGGAGCGTTAGTCCAATGTGGCATTCTGTGATGCGTTGTGAATTTAAACAACATCTTGGACATGAAGTCCCCCAATAAAATTTCTGCTCATGTAATTTGTGATGCACTAAGAATATCATCCACTTTAAATGTAAAAAACTCGCCACATCATATAAATTTCATGCACTTTAGATAAAATTCATGTTAATCAAATTCTTATTCCAAAGAATATACACTGGTTTTATATCCTTTTCCTTTATAACAGTTATTTTTAAATATGGTTGTAGTTTAAAGCTTAAACACTCTCTTCTTGGACATGGAAGTCATCACAATATTTGGCATTCAGTTATTTTTATTACTATTACTATAAGCTTCATAATTTAGGATCAGAGTAACCTACAGATAAGATACGCATATCATAACAAACTACAACAGATCGGGGCGGGGCTGATGACATCACTGACACAGATATTGAAATGAAAAGGGGAAGGGAGGGGTTGTTTGCTTTTTTTGCTCACAGTGTTCAAAAAGTCATGAGAAGGGATAGTACTGATACATATGTAAACAATAATAATATCACAAAAAATAATAAAGGACATTCAGGGGTTTTTATTATTATTTCATTTGGACTAAGTATGTTTATGATGTTAATTATTCCTGACAATCGAATCATTAGAAATCACTCCTCAAAACAGGATTTGTCCTTATAAGCAAATTAAACCCCACAATATTTTAGATGCAAGTAAAATTTTGATCAAAATATGGATTAAAGTTTTGCATCTCAGATTTGAATATCAAAAAATCAACAAAATCTGACCTATGTGACGGTCTCCTATAAGTAATTTTCTAATGTTTTGGTGAAAAAACTATGAAAATATCCCACAAATTAGCCCAGGATTTGGGCTAAACTCTAGTTGGGAGTTGCAGGTACATTAACATTTACCAGAGGTTCTGAGTCTGGATAAGCAATGACTGTAATTTTTTCCAGACAGTTAAAAATCCTCTTTTACTTTCTGTAAAACAGACTGTAAAAACAACTTCAGGTTATAATAATCCCCTGTGAATTAACACGTGAGTAAATACTCCATCAAATCCTCTGGAAAAGGAGTGTTTCAGAGGATTTCTCATTATTGAGAGTTCCAGAAGGCGTTATGCATGTCACAGATTGACCTTGGGTCGATCGAGTCTGAGGCAAACATTCATATCTACTCTGGGCATGGCCAAAACTGTGAGCAAAACAACCCAACGTGGAGGCGTTTTCGAGGGTTGTGCGGGAATGTGTATACAGACTGGTTCATAATGTGGATGAGGCCACAACACCATGCCCTCCGCAATTCATCTGCATTGGGTTAAGCAGAGTTATTTTCAAACAAAGATTTCATTATTTCTACTGGGTTATAAAATTGGTTATCATCCTTTAATACTTTATCCATGGTCAAACCATGAATAATGCACAGATTTGTAAGAGGTGGCAATGCAAATCTGCCCAGATAAAACTGACCCGAATAGTGGTCAATAAATATTCCAAGGCAGAATAAGTGTAGTACACTCATCTTTCATACATTTTTTAAATCCACACAGGGTCAGAAATGGACATACGGTCACTCTTACTGTTAGTGATCATGACTGACTACAGCTGGTAGCTTCTTTGTGCGCATATTTAAAGGGTTTACATGACACCACTCACTGGGCTGACAAACACACAGTACAATGAAAAAGTCCCAGGAGCTCAGTACAAATCAGAGAATCTCAACTGTCTCTTAGTGACCACAGATTCCAAGATCATTTCTATGTGAGTTATTGGGAGGTGTGGCCACTTTGCCAAGGTCTGCAAGAAGACCCAATCTGTCACCCTCATCTGGGATGAGTTGAAAACTACTGGAAGATCAGCGTCACTGTCTACAGCCAAGCAAGTGTTACATCAATGGATTGAGAGGCTACTGTCCAAAAAAGAAACTCCTGCTTCCTTTAAGCTCGATTAAAGTTTACAGCTGAACCACGGGGACAAAGAAAAGGCTTCTTGGAAGAAGGATTTATGGCCAGATGAGAAAAAAACGGAGCTGTCTTATCATAATGAGACATTCAACTCTAAGAACACTGTATCAAGTGTTAAGCATGGTGGTGGCAGTATCATGCTCTGGGGCTCTTTTGCTATAAGTAGAACTGGTATCATGCACAAAGTGGATGGAACAGTGGGTCAAAGAAATCCCTGAAAGCAACAACCTTTAAAAACACGATGTGACGTTAAAAAGTTACATCATAACTAATTGGAATATCTAAGAAAATAAGGATTTAGGAACCTTTTCTTAAGAGCGTAACGTTGTAATAACATTGTTGGTGATTCTAAACACATTGCTGATACTGCCTCCCACTGTGTTTTGAACAAGGAAGCACAATTGCACTGAGAAATCTGACTCCAGTTAGTCATAGTGGCGGTTTGTGTGGATCTAGTTTGTCGAGTGCTGGTTGTTCTGGCTCTGTTGCGAAAGCCTGCACCAGTGGAATGTGGTCAGGCTGACATGCTTCTTCTGAGAAAAGCAGTCACTGGTTCACTCAAGCCAGTTTTCCTGTCATGTCTGTGACTGTAGAGAGCTGGGACAGGCTTCAGCAGCAGAGCAGTCCGTGTTATACTGATATGGACAAGCTGGCTTTATCTTTCTAGGAGGGTTAAAATGCCTGGTGTAGCCAAATGGTTATTTTCTCTACTGTAAGAGAGAACAATACATTTCTGACCTCAGACCAGATACTACAAAAATTTCAATACTCAGTATATTCCGCTTCTCAAAGTGTAGTTTGTCTGTGACTTTCACTGACTTTGTCTTGTCTGTTTATTCGGTGTAAATAAGTGGCAAAGAGAGGTTAAACATTATTAGGTGCTTTTAATCTTAAATGTGGAGCTTAATAATCAACCTTATCTTCTGGTAGCTTTCAAAAAGAGAAATCTCCTCTCTCACATTATGAATGAAAGGCTAGTATTGTGACTACACTGATAAGCCATATTACCTCTGTTCACCATACAGGAGCACTATGTAGTTCTATAATTAGAAACTGTAGTCCATCTGTTTCTCTGCATACTTTGATAGTCTCCTTTCACCATGTTCTTCAATGGGCCCCACAGGACCGTCACAGAGCAGGTATCGTGTGGGTGGTGGGTCATTCTTAGCACTGCAGTGACACTGGCAGGAGTGTCTAATAGAATGGAAAGAGAAGGCTTTCTACTAAATTTTAGAGCATTGCTGTGAGGATTTGAATGCATTCGGCAACAAGAGAATTAGTGAGGTGAATATGTTGGATGATCACCATCCCACCTCATCCTCAAGTCCAAATCATCCCAAAACTATTGGATGGACCACCATCATTCCAAACAACGGTTCCACTGGTCAACAGCTCTTCTGAGGGTCTCTATACCCCTCTAGCCCATGTCTGGCAAACATTTGGACATATAGTGTATGTGGACTTCAGGTGTGGACTTAAGTTCAGTTGTGGACAGAGCCACACCAACACCAAAACAGCAATTAAACATTTAAACTGTGGCCTGATGCCATCTTTCCAACATAATAGTTTATCAGTTAGTTGGTTAGCTAAGGCTCACAGACTGGGCCACCAGTGCTGAAGCTTGTGGAATGTGAAAATGTCCTTGGCTGCAAAACCCACTAGTACCAAACTGCTTCTTGAAGTGTTGGGAGTGGAAAAAAAATGCTTAAAAGCCTCAATAAATGACTTCCCATGGACTACCTGCTACACACAAGCCTAGAATCACCTTGACACAGTGAACCACATGATCCTGTGTGACCTTGCAAACCTTACAATCACTGGCTCTAAATGGAAGTGCTTCAAGTCTAACCTGAAAGGGTTCCATATCTTCTCTCTACAGACTCACTGGTGTCATATCCTGTCTTGGTTTCTCCAAACACTGCAGAGATGATGAACCTTCATTCATATTTCTGATTAATCTTGTTCTAATACGGCTTCCTACCAATTCATCTTGATCACTGGTGGATCAAGAATGTTTCAAAAACAGGGGCCTCATAGGGGCCAAACCCACAAAGGAACAGCTGGTAAATTCCTTTTGTTTTTTTTAATTGTTTCATTGTCCTGCATTTGGGGTGGGTGGGGTGCAGATCAGAGGTCAGTCAGATTTGTGAGGCCAATATCCCCACCCCTGGATCCACTTTTGGCATTGCATTGCTTTCACCATCAAGAGTGTGTAAGGTCAGGATGTTGGATGATCACCACCACACCTCATCCCCGATTCCTCATCTCATCCCAGAAATACTGGATGGAGCTCCATCATTCCAGACAACACAGTTCCACTGCTCCACAGCTCATTGGGGGGCTTTACTCCTCTCTAGCCCACATTTGACAATAGACATGGGGCGAATAGGCCCATGTTTATCTGCTCCAGAGAGTCCTACTCTATTGGCAGTGCTTCTCTACAGGGGCAAGGCAAGTTATGGTATGTGTGCATTTGCACATCTGTTTCAGCAATGGGTGCCACTGAATGTGTTCATAAGAAAGGTTGTCCGCAAGCATTTGGACATATAGTGCATCAACACAGACACCTTTTTTTCATCCCACTGTCTCGGAAAGGTCTCTAATTGCAGGAACACTCATCAAGTCCAATCGGCAACCTGTCATCACGTGACCAGAGAGAGAAAGAGCGTGCTAGGTCCTCATTGATGAACAGAGGCTCACCAATCACAGGGGGCTTTACTTTCGAGCTGCCCCCCAGCTGTCTCTGTTTCCTTGGCGATTGGCCAAGGTGGAAAAAAATGACGATGGGTATCGATCCACCCAGCCGCGTCTCCCTGGAGACGGAGAACTGGTGCTATCCTCAAAGAGGAACTGACGTGACGAGTGTGTGAGGGGAAAGGTTTCACGGTTGCACGGATCTTTGGTGATGTGTGGCAGGTGCACATTACTAGAGTGTGTGTTTAGTGTGTGTGGGCAAGAGAATGTGTGTAACTAAGTGTGACTGGAGCAAAGACAGACATCGATTTGCGTCCGCCTGACTGCCGTGTCTGTTCTGTTGAAAAAAATAAAAAAATAAAAAAATAAAAACAAAAACAAAAATTGTTATGGTGCAGTCTTAATAATAAATGTACTAAAATGGTATTTTAGAGTGATACCAGACAAGATGCATGTTTGGTTCAGTTGAAGAACCCTTCAATTAACGGTCCTTTAAAGAACTCATTTGAAACCACTCAAATGAAAGGTGCTTTAGGGAATCAAAAGAGGTTCTTGTGTTTTTTTACTATCCTTCACAAAATACAATAATTCTTTATATGTATTTAGGAGAGAAGAGTTATATGTCTATATGTCCAAATGTTAATGAATCCATTCAGCTTTGAGTTGTTCCTGTTGCTGATACAGATACAAAAATGTATGGTTAATGTGCCTTGTAATCATTAGCATGTTAATCCATAATGAGAATAATTATAAGATGGACATAAAACAGACAAAAGAGCATCTGCAGCTTTTATAATTATTTTTTTGTTTGTATGTATGTATCAAAAAAATTGGGACACCAGCATATTCATAATTTCTTCTAAAATCAAGGGCATTAAAAAGAGTTTATCCTGCTTTTGTTGGAGTAACTGTCTCTTCTCTCCAGGGAAGGATTTCTACTAGATGATGGAGCATTGCTGTGAGGATTTGATTGCATTCAGTGAGAGCATTAGTGAGTTTCTGGATAATCACCACCCTAACTCAACCCAAATGTACTTGAACACAGTCCCGCTGCTCCACAGCTCAATGCTCGGGGGCTTTATATCCCTCTTGCCCACGCCTGGTGCCAATAGGTTCATGTTTATCTGCTTCAGAGAGTCTTTTTCTTTTGGCAGTACTTCTCTACAGGGAATAAACAATCTGTGTGTGTATGTGTGTGTGTGTGTGTGTGTGTCTGTGTCTGTGTGTGCATTTGCATGTGTGTGTCAGCAATGGTTGCAAATTAAATGATCGAAGTAGAAAAAGGGGTATGTTTCCATTATAAATATTACAAGTTTTATGCTTTAATGTTAATAACAAGTCGCAACCTTATGTTTGACGTGAGTGTATTTTTCTACCTTTTACTGTATGTTGATTGATGTACACCGATCAACCGTAACATTACAACCACTTTCTTTTTTTATATGCAATGTCAATTTTTCAGCTCCTCTTGCAGGAGCACTTTGTAGTTCTATAATTACAGACTGTAGTTCATCTGTTTCTCTACATACTTTATTCTCCTCCTTTCACCCTGATCTTCAATGGTCAGGAGGACCACCACAGAGCAGATATTATTTGGATGGAGGATCATTCTCAGCACTGCACTGACACTGACATGGTGGTGGTGTGTTAGTGCGTGTTGTGCTGGTAAGAGTGAATCAGAAACAGCAGTGCTGCTGGAGTGTTTATACAATGGACAGTGACTGTAGAAACAAGGAAGTGGTGAAAATGTTCTGGTTGATCTTTGTGTATGTAGCACAATTAGTGTAATTACAAAGTTCTCAGTCTTCATAAAAATGCCTTCCCACAAGAAGCAAATGAAAAAGTCAGTCAGTGTTCAAATGGAAGCAATCCAAGACCCACATGGAGAAGCATGGTTCAGTTGTTTTGTGCCTTTTGGAGCATGGTTGGCCTGTGCACACTTGTCAAAACCGACTGGACTACAGAAACAGGCTGACTGGTCCACACCAAAAAGGTATATGTGAAAGCATCCCATTAAGGGTTAAGCACATCCAGTGAATCAGTTAAATCGGTAAAAACAGCATCGTCTACACAGTCTGTTTCTGTGCGTGTGCGTCTGTGTAAGTTACCATCATTACAGTTCCCAAAGCCAACTCTATGTGCCTGCAATAAGTAGATAGGGACACGGTAAACCCGTTCACCCCTGCATGACCGACGCACTTGGCTCCTCCCATTACCTCCGTTCTCTGTGACATCATCCCCCACCCTAGCCTCAGATCAGTGAGTTGTGTGTGCTGGCAGCTCTTTAAGGTCAGAGACCATTATAATCCAATGTGTTCGGTACTGAGCACTGCTCTGGAATCAGTGTTGTGGCCCAGAATGCTGTTCATGAGACTGTTCACAGAATTACTATATATATCATGACTGTAGAACTGCAATGAGCACCGTGGCAATGAGCACACGCACACTAGTGAATGGGGCAGTGTACCCACACACCCAGATCAGTGGGCAGCATCCTCAGCCTAGCTGAAGGGCACCGCAGTCATGAATCTCTAGGAAGGGCAAAGCACTTTTCTTTTACTCAACCCACCCCACAACCTGACGGTCCAAGGGTTTGAACCCACAACCTTGCCACGGTTGCCTCCAGGATGTACTTAAAGCCAATTAAGTTTGTTTGCATGAGAACATCTCTCTGCTTATTGGTCAGGGGTTACCCTGTCTGGGGTGGGAGCAAGAAAGTAACAGGTAGAAGATCCTGTGTTTAGGACACAAGATCAAACACTTTGTGGGACTTATCTAACCATGTGATTACCGTGTGATAAATGATCAATATCTATCAATATCTAGTATGTGTGACTGTCTATCAATACTTTTCTATGTTTTGGTGAATAAAAGTATGTGAAACTTTGAAAACATCCCACAAAATTGGACTAGGGTTCTAAAGGTTAACATGGAGTAGCGGAATATGTGGCATTTGTTTAAAGCTTGGACCTGCAGCGTACACCTGATAGGGTCAGATTAAAGTCATTTTACCTTCTGACCACAAAAACGTTCTCCAGAGATTGCTTTGAATGGTACCAAATCCACCTTCTCTCCAGGCTTTACAGTTGTTTTGGTTTGTATCCAAGTGAAAATAAGTGAGTGAGTTGAGTTTAATGTGTTAGTCTGTGTAAGGAACTGGAGAAGGAGCTGCAGGATGTGAAGTGAGTGATTGGAGTTTAATGTGTTGGTATGTGTAAGGAGCTGGAGAAGGAGCTGCAGGCTGTGCAGTGAGTGAGTGGAGTTTAATGTGTTGGTGTGTTTAAGGAGCTGGAGAAGGAGCTGCAGGCTGTGCAGTGAGTGAGTGGAGTTTGTTGCAACAAGCTGCTAGTTGAGGAACTATAATTTGGCAGAAGGAAATGCTAACATTAAAACATATTAAATGTGATGTTCACGCCTCAGTTAATTATTTTCTTACTTTATTGTTTTTGACCTGCTGTGTAAAAGTAATAGAACATTTGGGGGTCTTATATTATTGTAAATAACAGCCTCTGGCTCATGCAGTTACTTCACGAAAACATGCTCCCTCTTGTGTTCTGTTGCTTTAATATATTACAGTGTAATCCCTCTAAGATACCTGTGAATGTGGCCCACATCTGAGCTGTAAATGCCAAAATAGAACAGACTTGGCCCAAATGTGTCTGCTACCTGGGGAGTATCGTGATACATATTGTATCACCAGGTTCTTGCCAATACAAAGACTTCTGGATATCAGCATCAGTCCATAATCCCATATCAGTGCATCCCCAATTGCTCCTGCTTGCATTAATCTATCTATTATAACTACAGTACACATTTATAGCACATAGCCTCTGGTAAACGAGTAGATGATGTGGTTTGATACTCTACAGCACTGCCTCGTCTACATTGCACACATGAAGAGAATTCTCCAGCACACAGTACTGTAGGCAGCTAATCTTTGGCAGACTTTATTATTTTCATCTCCCTCTTCCAGATGAATGCGGAGAAGGAAGAACTGAGCCTCAAACTGAGCATTTATGCTTTGAAACACAGAGGGAACAAGGGAGAAAGCAAAAGACGGAAAAAGTTTCCCAACTCCTCTGTAGCTCAGTGCATTAGTCAGAAGCAAAGAAGTGGGAGAGGGGAGGGTGTGTGTGTGTGTGTGTGTGTGTGTGTACGTGTCTGTGCGCGCACACGCACACCAGCAGAAAGGCATTTTGCAGCGTCTGCTTTTGTCTACTTCTCTCACTAGATGCTGCTAGCTTGCCCTTTTTGCTCCTCTCGCAGTGCTGAATTCTTTTTGACCATAGATGAGCAGCACTGAGGATTTTTCTACTGTGGAAAACCCAGATCTGCTTTTGCCTGAATGCTGTGACCCAGAATGTCAGCTTTTTCCCAAAAAAAATCCAAGGGTGGTGTGATATGGCAAAAATATCACAATAACCTCAAGATACATGGAAGCATTAGGGGTGGGCCGATACCTGTAGTCTGATGCTGATAACTGACATCTGATATTTTATTATGCAGATCTCCATCAATGCCAGTTCTTATTCCTATGTATGGACACAAAACGTAGAATTTGAGTTTAAACTTATATACACAAAAGTACTGGGACATCTCATTCATTATGTCTTTTGAAATCAAAAAGTTTATCCTACTTTTGTTGGAATAACTGTCTCTACTATTCAGAGAAGACCTTTTACAAGATTTTGGAGTTTTGCTGTTAGAAGTTGATTGCATTCAGTGAAAGGAACGTTAGTGAGGTCACCCCACCTCATCCCAAAAGCAGCACCATCATTACAGAGTACACAATTGCACTGCCCTATGATGGGATGATGGGAGGCTTTATGTGTTTCTAGCCCACACCTGGCATTAAAATGGTGTCAGTAGATTCATGCCTTTTGTTTATCTTGAACATTGCTGGGACAGGGGCTTTGCATGACTTGGACTTGCAGCACTATTGCTCCAAATCCTTTTTAATGAGCCCAAAACATTATAACCTACAACTTCTAGCTGAATGATCTGGCCATGATGCAAAACTGATTGCTGGTGGACCCCATCAGTTTGGTTTAACAGATGAAAATGAAACCCCAGGTGGATGGAACAAAAAAGGACAAGTTTACAATATTACTATTGGAAATAATACTAATAGAATTATTATTATTAATACTAATATTTACATGAATTTGCAAATATCTATTGATCTTGTGATTTAAAAAAACATTTACTGGACAAGCACGTTACTTTGTAAGGTTTTCTCTTAAAGTTGAAGAGTTGAAGAGTGTAGGTGTGTCTGGATGTTTGAACCTGTGTACTTCAACTTTAAAAATGTAGAGCTACACTTGAAATGAATAAAATGCAGACAAATCAGTGCAGTATCTCAGCATTACCTGAACAATCTGTTCTCCTGGATTTAATAAATACACAAACAAACATTGGATGAAAATATTGATCAAATCTAAATATCCATCCAATGGTGATTTTTTTTAAACATACTAATTACAATGTGCAGATGTTCCTGTTAGAGATGCAATCAAATTCTCACAGCAGTGCTCCAAACTCTAAAGGATATCCTTCCCTAGGCAGTAGAGACAGCTACTCCAACAAAAGCAGGATAAACTCTTTTTAATACACTTGATTTCAGATGAAAAGAAGGTGTGTCCCAGTACTTTTGTCCATATAGTGTATGTATCATCACTTGTATCTGCTTTAATGTTTTCAGTTTTTACAAAATGTTATGATGAATGGACCAATAGAAATGCACCACAATTACTTGGAATTAAATCTTTCTATATTGACTTTCATCATGTTAAGTTTTTTCCTTCTTAGAATTCCCCAGCAGTCTCTTCATTACAGAAAAGGACAAATTACATTTAAAACTGATTTTTTTTCCATAACAAAAACCCCCCAAATCAGATGAATTACGTTAGAAAGTGCAGACACAGCGCACATCCTGAGAAAAGGGACTGTCCGGGGTGTAAAAACAAACAGGTGGTGAGTTACAGGTAACGAGGTCTTACTAAGTCACACTTCACTGAATCGTGATCATGATTTATTATTAATTTATACTTGCAGGAAGTCACCTGTAATATAAATCATTATGTCACAGACTGGGTTGACACATGCTCAAATCCAGTTTTCCAATCATTTAAAAATGATAAACTCTTTTTAATTGTCTTTGCTCTCCCACACGGCTACAAAGCCTGTCATTGTATTAAGTACTTTAACAAGTAACATATTTATTAGTAATTATTCATTGGTATAAGTGGTAGCAGGGCTGTGTCCACTCACTGTCCACTCTATTAGACACACCTACCGAGTGTCTCCACCTTGTAGATGTAAAGTCAGAGACAGAAGCTCATCTGTTTGTGTTGATCATCCTCTAGTCCTTCATCAGTGCCCACAGGATGCTGCCCACTGGACACGGTTGGCTGGATATTGCTGGTTGGTGTTCAGCAGTGACATCGAGGGATTTAAGAACTCCAGCAGCACCGCTGTGCCTGATCCACTCGTACCAGAGCAACACACACAAACACACCACCACCATATTAGTGTCACTGCAGTGCTGAGAATGACCCACCATCCACATCCTTTACAGTCTGTAATTATAGAATTATAAAGGGCTCCTGTTTGGTAAGAGGAGCTGATAGAATGGACAGTGAATGTAGAAACAAGGAGGTGGTAATAATGTTATGGTTGATCAGTGTAGAGCTTTCCATAGTGGGTTGGATGTATTTTGGGGGCATGGAGAAAAGTCTGTTATGTAACAGTTTTGGGGTTTTGGGTTTCACTTTTGAAAAAAGGCAAAACAGTGTTTGAGGACCATGGTTACTTATATGTACTGAATTTCATTATTCATCTCCTGGAGGCACCTCTGTTCTGCACGTCTGAGCGGAAATCCTGCTTTAACACACCCCTTGCAACTCTGACAGGGCTTGTTAATGAGCTGATTAGTTGATTCAGGTTTGTTGGGAGCAGAGAAAGCACTAAATAGTGCAGGACAGGATGCCTCCAGGACCAGAAATGAGAAAAACTGACCTAGAGCACAATTATTTATCAGTTGGAAGTATTTTTAAGCAGTTACCTGCAGACCCTGATATGACTGTGGTATCGACACACATCAGTATTCCCAATATGACACGTACAATTTTGTGAACAAGCTGGAACAGACAAACAGAACCAGCATAAGAGCAGTGCTGTGTTTAATACTGTGCCAACTTTGAGGACAGTGGTTTTCCTCAGGATGAAAATTGGTAAAAAAAACAAACAAACCCCAAATGAATAAAATGGTGGTATAATGGGTTGCCATCCAATCAGCCACTGGTGTGTATGTAGTTTGTGCACTTACTGTTGTTTACAGACTGTACTATCTTTTCAAAATACACATTTGTTGTGATAATGATAAACACTACAAGGACCAAAGTATTGGGACAACTAATTAAAGAGTTTATCCTGCTTTTATTGGAGTAACTGACTCGACTATGCAGGGAAGGCTTTCTACCAGGATTTCCGAGCTCCCAAAGATACTGGATGGAGCACCATCATTCCAGAGAACACAGTGTTCCTCAACTATGGGTGTCTTTATTTCCCCACATATAACATACAGCTGGCATCAGGCACGGTGCCAATACGGCTGTGTTTATTTGCTTCAGAGAGTCCTAATAATTTGCCAGTACTTCTCTACAGGGACTAGACAAGCTATGTGTGCATTTTCACATCTCTGTTACCAATGGGTGCAACTTAAAAGAGCTGAATGCATTCATTAGAAGGGGTGTCCACAAACATTTGGGCATAGAGTGCAGGACATATAGGGTGGCACCGGAACTATTTCACCTCTTGTCTGTTCCAAAGCTACTGTGTCGAGAAAAAAAAGGAGGCATGGGGAAAAAAGGAGAGGGGAAAAGCTCATGAATTCTCGAGTGGTGCTAGTAATTCAGATTCTGTAATGTTTTGACAACCAATCTGTTGGGGTGGGCAGAAAAGGAAAATGCATGAGAGAGTACGAGTGAATCTATTTATATCAGCTGGGCTATGAAGTGTCAGTATAGCATGCCCCTAATGGCCTGGAAGAGTAGCAGCGGGTGCAGTGAAATATTACAGGCAGGGAGGGAGGGAGGAGAGGAGAAAGTGAGAGAGAAAAAGAGGGAGAAAACATACTGTTTCTGTAGTCTTTCTCTCCACCTTTTGGTGTGAGGGAGAAACGTACATATGGAAGCACACGTCTGTTAGGGTTTGCACAATATATTGCAGGTTAATCATGATGTTGGCCTTTGCAATATTGATTTCACAGAAGACTGTAATTTGCAAATGATTACTCTAAAAAAAGGTCTGTTTTTTTCTGTGTTCTCTGTGCCGACAATCAGCCTCAGTAGTTCCAGTTGAGTGTGTGTTCTGATTAATCCAAAATATGAACACATAATTTCGTTGCACTTCTCTCTGTTGCACTACCATGGTAACAACAACTGCTCCAACTGCTCTCTTTTGTCTAATACATTTTGCACATATTATAGAATTCAATATGCAGGACTCTTATTCTGTAAATTCAGTCTATTAGTGCTATCCTTCTGTAATTACCTGGGCCTCACCACCAGCATTTCAGTGCACGAATGTCTGGACATTTGTTACGACAAATAAACCTTGATGACTAATGCAACCAGTGGCCACATCTATAACCACTATAGCCGAGGTCACTAATAATCAGATCACAGTCCTAGTCCAGACTCAAATGCTGTCCTATACGTCTAAGTACCTATAACCGATAAAATATTGAGAGCTATTTAGCTATTTTTCTTGTCTGTACCATACAGGTTCTGCGGTCCAGGAAACTCACAGACCAATTGCATGCATTGTACGTATCACACATCACGTTACTCGGCCAATCAGATACGGGTATTATGATAACACATACATAGCAGTATGAACTGCAAAAATACACTGAATCTGACATTTGGACCACTTTCAAATGTGGTATTGAAACCTGATATATATCAAATGCTCGGTAATGTAACCGAAGCCGAATAGCCAAATCAGAATTCATTATGTTAGTCCATCTGCTGAGGAAAAGGGTCACATTTAAAAGATTAGATGGCATCAATGGATTTAGTAAGAGAATCTGATTTGGGGCACTGCTGTGAGAATGTATCCGGAATTTTCTACCCACTCACAGCTATTTTGACAAAATTGTTTTTTTTATGGCATCAGTTAAAAACCACTGTGGCACTTTTTAAGTGTTTAAAGTTTGTATTTATACAAATATGTATTTATGTTTGCATTTGTACAAAACAATGCACTGTATAAACACTAGCATGGAAAGGTTTGGACACCCCTGGTTAAAACGACTGTGAAGAGTTAAGTTGAAGAATCTCCAAAATGTGTAAATAAAAGGTTTATTTCTTGTACACAAAATAAGATTACAGATAAAAATACATATGTTTATATGCTACATACCCAAACCAAAACATTTTGGGGAGCCCATCATCAATGTAATGCAAAATCCTCATATCTCCTTATGCCTTTTGTCATGGAGAAAGAATCATAGTTTCCTATGTTCATATCTTTATTTCGTGGTCTATAAATAAACTAGGAAATAGTAAAGAAAACACTCTATCACTATGGTAATGTTCATACAGCAAAATGCTTCTGTGGTTGAAGGATTTTTTTTTCTCAACAGAATCATATAAACACCACTTTCCCTAACTGTTTAAGATAGAAGTAAGCTAGTGGTTTTATAGCAATGTTTCAGAAACATGGTGCATGCAGGCTGGGCCACAGTCAGGGCCAGGCACGCCTTAAACCAAGTGTTTAACATCACAGTGGAACACCCAGTTTATGCACAGAAACTAACAATGTGCGGAAACTAACATGCTCTTAGCAAATACTGGTTGAACCAGTTTATGCTCACTGCTCACAGCTTCCTCATTCATAGTGTGACAGTCAATGTTGACTCCAGTACTTAGTTTGCACTTAGTTTGCTTTTGGTATTAGACTTTCCTCAGTATGCTTATCTGCTTGTAGCATAATAATAATAATAATAATAATAATAATAATAATAATAATAATAATAATAATAATAATAATAATAATAATAATAATAATAATAATATACAATAGTTGCTGTGAAAATACTCATAATTCCATTTGTGCCCTTTCTTGCTTTTTGAAATGATTGAAATGAGTCTGGCAGTTGTTCTTTATATTGTGTCATAATTTTAATAAACAGACCAATCAAAAGACTCCAACATATCTTTAACACTCTAAGACCTTACATTACCACACCTTTACTGAACAAAAGGTTTAAACAGTCAAACACATCCACTGAAGAAATATGTCAACTTGTAGAATAATTGCCTCTTGAAAAGAGGGTAATTGGAGTCAGGTTCTGAAATTAGTTCAGGTGTGCACTTTACCTTTACAGAGGCATTCTCTTCAAGTGCAGTACGGCTCAAAAGCCTTTCCAGTCGAGAAGAGATGAGACAAGACTAAATCAGGAGAAAAGTTGTTGACACTCATAACTCGGGAAAAGATTACAAGAAAATCTCTAAAGTCGTGGATCTCAACAGACAGACAGGTCATTTACAAAAGGGATATAGATATTTAGCACTGCTACTCGTCCCTGAGGCATGTGTCCTGCAAAGACTGATGCAGAGGCCCTGCATCCTCACCAAAAGGGCTCCATATAGTAACAAAAAGGTTATATGTCTTGTCACACACACAAGCCCCCTTTTCTGTGGCCCACAGATCCAGTTCCAGTATTTTAACATATTGTTTTATGACTATACCCTAGATTTCAAAGTATGGGAGTTGAATTGAATAAAACTTTATGGAAAATGTTATATCAGGCCCTTCGGTCTCGTACGGATAACCCTACCAGGCTTCAGTTGATGGATTTAGTAATGATTGGCACCCAATTAGCAGTGTTTCATCAGGAAACCCTACAGTAGCCAAGCTAGGTAATGAAGTCTACTAAGCTAAATCGGAAACAGTGAACTGCCAAAAGTATTAGGATAACGTGTAATGTGGGTCTCTGTGGGTCCACTTCTGTCACCAAATTCATTGGCATTGTTTGTGTTTTTGTGTGAGAAGAGCACAGGCAAGCTAGACCACAGCATGATAATCCGGCATACAGGGTAAATCTCACAGCCATCTGGAACTATGTCAAGCTCTGTCACGACCATTCTCTCCCTCTCTCTCTCTCTCTCTCTCTCTCTCCCTCTCTCTCTCTCTCTCTCTCTCACACACACACACACACACACACACACACACACACACACATGAGTATGATGTAATGCTCTCAGATAAGCCGAGCTGACATCACTGCCTCAAACTGGGGCTGCCCACATAACAGCAATTCTCATTTATGACTAGATTATGATGCCTCCTGCTTTGGCTAAGCTCCTGCCCCGAGGCCCCAGATGAAGCCCCATGATGGAGACTGCATTGTGTGTGCATTGTGCTGGTCATTCCTCCAGTCTAGTTCAAACTGTTTAGTATTCAATAGACTAGACTTTAGTAGACTTTTGTACACTATGAAGCTAATGATTCTAAAACAACAACAACAACAACAACAACAACAACAAATCAGGGTGACACAGGGGACACATGGGTCTCTGCAATGGTTAGGATGTTGTGGCTGGAGGGCTTTAAGAAGACTTAAGTTGTAGGACTTACGTTGTATAGTGTCTTTGATGTAGTATTAGTTATTATATGTATATTATTAATATATAATTTAAATATTATGAATATATAATATAAATATGTGATATATAAAATATATATATATTTTTATTTTATTCTACTAATAAGTATTAAAATTAAACATGTAAACAACAACATAACTGAAGGGTTGTAGACTTGTGGGTTTGCCCCATGCACATGTTCCATCCCTGTACCTGCTCTACTCACTGCATGTTTACAAATTTGGTGTTTTCTCCATTTCTTCCAGGTACTTTTTACATTTAAAAATACATGCGGTAGGTGAACTAGCTATGCTAAATTGCCTCTTGGTGTGGGTGTGTATGGATGGATGGATGGATGTGGTACCCTGAGATGGAATGGTACCCTGTGCATGGGGCATTCCTGCCTTGCCCAATGGTTCTGGGCAAGATCCAGACCCCCTACGTCCTTGACCAGGATGAAGAAATTGATTAATTAATAATATTAGTCAGTTATTTTGTGTTTATTTGTGCCATTTTTAGCAAAGTAAAAGCTGATTTATCTGTTTTTGTGGAAGGATAGGACTGTGTGTAATGAGACCTCCCACTTAAATTTTAGCCAGTAAACAGTCTCCTCATATATAACCCCTCTGTTTTTATACTGTTGTAGGAAGCAGTTTGACCAAAGGATTTTTGGATTTTTGATCTGGTATTTCCTCCTTGAAACAATGTCAATTAGACGTTTCCTATAACTGTCCTAAGAATATCCTTTTCAGCTGTGTAATGTTTCAGTGTTGGTGATTGTACTGATGGTATAATGGTTTCTGATGGTAGCTTCATACACTTTGACACCAGCTGTGGCAGGAGCTACCAGTAGGTCCCATTATGACATTTTAGGTTAGAGACTTGTCTATGCACCTTGCAGGCTGCTCTTGGGCTGAACTTGCTAGGACGGCTTGACCTGGCCATGTTGCCAGTTGTTCTAAATGCTCTCTACTTGTAAGTAATTTTCCAAATTGTTTTGCGATCATTTTAAATGTCTTCTCAGACAGAAAAAGCAGCTATAATCCTTTTTTTCTGAAGGCCTCAGAGAGCTCTTTGGATCTCACCATGGTGATCCCACTCACTTCAGCAATCAAGAGCAAACCAAAATAAAGTGTGAGGTTTAAATAGGCCTCCCCTCTAACGATGGGCTAATCATCTGCAGCTGATGTGCTCTACCTGATTCTAATTTGAACTCATAATAAATGTTGCTTTTGTCTTTAGTTATATCATCTCCATCCACCAATACTGTTCAAATGAAGATCAAGTGTCCAAATGTTTAAATATCAAGTGTCCTACATGTCCCATAACTGTATGTGTAGAACAGTAGTGCCAGCTGTGAAAATTAACTGTAGAAGCAAAGGCTGATGTGAAATCAGTGCAAAATGCCTTTATTTAACACAGTTAAGGAATTCCTGCTGAATGCATTGCTCACATTCCAGAAAGTGGACGTCTGGTCACCTCAAATAAATAAAATACTGTCTATTATCATCATGGAAAATGCTTACCTACATCAAACCAAGTCAAGCTGTTGAATTATCTCAAATTGATCGCGGTTCTGTTATGAAATGTCTTGGAAAAAAAAACCTTGGTTTGTTTGTCTGTAAGTCATTGTAATTATTGCTAGACAAATTGGGTGGTACTGGCATTATCTCTTCCAATAACATAAAATATCAGGTCTTTTAATGAATCTTCTCACATGTAGGTTAAATTTGTAGTTAGCTATTTAAGAAAAGTAGGCTGATTGAAATATGACTGACAGGCAAGTAAATGCACATCCATTATCCTGAGTGGTTGAATGCTGGAGGCCCGTTTCATATACTCTGTTCTGGACAGCCACAGAGACCAAATTCTTTCAGCTGAGCGTATATTTTATTGACAGGTGCTGGAATGTGAGAAGAATTTAACCAAACCTGACAAAAAGCTTCCCAAACCTGACAAAAATCTGACTCTGAATCAGTTTTCCACCTTTAAAAGTCCTCTCCATAACACTGCAGCGCCGCACATCTGAGAACATCTGAACAAGGTTTTGCGTGTTATATTAGTTTGGCAATAGTTACACATTCACTGAAGGATGGAGTTTTATTTTTGCATCATTTATTTTGGATTTTTGGACCAAACAGAATAAAAATCATTCCACCCTCTCCTGACAGTGAAGGCTAGAGTTCATTACCTCCGCAATCGATGTTGTCAACTCTGTTCAAATTTTGCTCTTGAAAAAAGGTGCCGGAGCAATGCTATAGAAAAACATTGGTTCGTGTTTCACTAGAGAATATATTAATCACAATTTTGCACAGATTTTGAAGGATTCGAATCATAAACAACATACGCTTTATGGACAAAAGTATTGGGACACCTTACTTATACACCTTACTTACCTTACACATTTATGACACAGCAACACAGTACAGTTTATTAGAGAATCTCAAAAAAAAGTTACACATTTTGTTTTAGTGTTGATCATTATGGCTTATAACTCATACAAACCAGAATCTCAAAATATTAAAAATTTTGAATAGATTACTAAACACAATATCAGCTTTAAAACAAAAAAGCTTGAAATATATCACTTTAATTGTAATGAATATAAAATAGATCACAGTTTAATGGTCAAAAATAAGAATAAAGAATAAGAATAAAGTTTTGCCATGTGTCATTTAGTATAGCAATGATGGGCAAGATTTTTATTTACTCTGAATTCAAAAACAGTGTCATCAACTTTGTTCAAACTATGCTCTTGAAAATGATTCCAGATCTGTGTGAAAACCTTTTCCAGCGTGATGAGCACAGCAACTCTGATTTCCTCAGAAATATCATTTGTTTGTGTCTTGAAACACAAACAAATTGAAATCTATTGTTAAGATCAGACGTTTCCCTGCGTCCACTCACACCTGACTGTCTCCCATTGACTGAAAATACCTGACACTAATTTCACTTTCAAATTTTCATCTAATTCTAATGGCTCACATACATTTTCCCTCACAGATATGTAATATTGGATCATTTTCCTCAAAGAATGGCAGCCATTTCATTCCAGTCATTCCATCAAACATAGCTGAGCTCCTTGAATTTCTGCATCGGGAATGACATACAGTAAAGTCACCCAACAGCAGTTTGAGTGGCTGGTGGAGAGCATGCCAAGACATGAAGGCTGAGACTGACAATCAATGTTATTTCACCAAATAATGATTTATGAAACATTGGTATTATATTGTTTAGATATGATTATTACCTCAATACTTTTACATTGTTTGAGGTCTTTAAACACTGTCAGATATCAATTCTGAAATAAAAGCTTTATATATCAATATATTTCTTTGAAAATGGGATGAGTGTTGTGAAGACTTTATAGAATAAAATAAATATGTTCATGTTACTCAAACACAGAGCTGTAAATAATAAAAACAGACTTTTTTAACCGAGTCAATAAAAATATGGGTCAACACAAACTACGATGGTAACTTAAAAGATCAAGCGTAAATATCGGTGGAGATCTTTAAAGAGGAAGCACTTCTCATAATTGGGGTTAATTTTATTAGTAGCATTATTCTATATCAGAGCTGATTATTGTCCTACTTTCAGATCAGAAGATCAGAAAATTTCAACTTTGACGTCTGTCAAGATCACAGTGAAGAGAGAAGGTAGCTTAATAATTCATGATTACGGACGCACCTTTTTTTCCTCTCCAGTTTAGGGAGGGGGAGAAAACACCCAGTGAATATCTGAGCCATTAATATTTCATGAGCGCTCTATTGCTCTACTACGCCTGCTCTGAGTGAGCGTGTGCGCAGAAGGCTGAAAACAACTCCTTGTCACGCCTTTCTTTCTTTCTTTCTTTCTTTCTTTCTTTCTTTCTTTCTTTCTTTCTTTCTTTCTTTCTTTCTTTCTTTCTTTCATTCTAGCTCTTATCAGGGTGGATTATGACTCAGAAGCTGTGGCATGAGCTGCATCTCACTAATTCCATCCCATGGGTTAACAGAATGATGACACACTGCTGTTGATGGGAATGAGGCTGAGGATCGGTGGTGAGGTCATTCTCACATGGTTCCTCGCTGATGAGTGTGCATGTGATCATGCACCAAAACCTCTGGATGGCCTAAGGCTTGAAAATCTTGGCTGAAGTTTGGCCATGGTGACTGAGGAATGGTGGATTTGGACATATGTTAGAACTTCTTTATGTCTGGGAGACGATAATGTCAGTATAATTGTAGTCTCGGTAATTCTCTTGTGGTAGACAAAAAAAACAACTTTATGATGTAACTAAATGAGTGGATTTTGTGTGTTTTGGGTTTCTTTTCAAGGCTAATGTTGAGTTCTACTTAACCCCATAAAAGCCAATGGCCCCAAGTGTCATTATATACTTACTTACAACATAAAAATAGGGGTTTAACCTCATGGCGCATGGTTCTTTGTAAATAATTAAACAAACAAAACAACAACAACAACAACTACAACAACATAGTTTAGATATTTGTATGAATTTGACAAAGTTCTGATAAAAAAAGAAAAATGTTGCTTATAAGGACAAAACAAAAAGTTCATACTTCAGATATCTTGTTGGAAATGGATCATTCAGAGCGTTTTGAGAGAATCTGCATTTTACATGGTACCCATTGCAGACACAAATGCACGCACACACACACACACACACACACACACACACACACACACACACACACACACACACACACACACACAGCTTGTCTAGAACAGAAGTACTGCTAATATAATAGAAAAGGACTCTCTGGAGCAGATAAACCTGAAGATGAACCTATTGGCACTATGCCTAATGCCAGGTGTGGAATAGAGGGCATTGAGTTGTGGAGCAGTGGATCTGTGTTCTCTGGAAGAATGGAGCTCTATACAATTACAATTTTGGATGAACTTGACAGTTGGAGATGAGGTGGTGTGGTGGACATCCAACATCCTGACATCAATAACACTCTTGTCAATAAGCAAAGTCAAATTCACACAGCAAGACATTTATGAGAAAATTATGTGTCCCAACATTTTTGTCTATATAGTGGTCCACTGCTCAGTACTGGGGGGCTTTATACCAATCTAGCCAATGCTAGGCATTATGCATGGTGCCAGTAGGTTCATGTTTATCAGCTCAAGAGAGTCCTATTCTCTTGGCAGTACTTTTTTACAGGGAGTAGAAAAACGAGTAGACAAGTGTGCATTTGCACATCTGTGTCAGCAATGGGTGCGACCCACAGTAGATGAATGCATTCATTAGAAGGTGTCCACAAATATTTGGACATGTAGTGTAACACTCTACTAGGCTGTGTCAACACTAACGTTGTGCTTTGTCCACAGGCTCATGTGCAAACACATCGTTTGTCCGGACCTCTTTAGCTAGCAGTACCGGACTAATAGTGTTCTTGTGCTTCCGCGAACACATGGTGGGCAAGTGCAATTTAGTGCAAACTGTTTTGTTGAGGATAAGCTTAGCCTTAAGAGGTAGTCCTCCACAGGGAGGAGAACAAAACAGACCACAAACACAGTAACTGTGCTGAGATTGAGGCTGAGTCATTCAGTGGATGGAGTTGGATCCGTTGGTGGGCTATAGGCTTGGAGCAGCATAACTGGAGCCTGTTCATATGGATTTAAGTTGATAGGAACTTTGAAGACTCAAGATCTGAAATATTAAAAGATTGATTAAATTATTACTTTAATTATGTACTGACAACAATGAAATAGATTGACAATAATAATATGTTTTTCAAAGTATGTGACGGTGTTGAAATAAAAACAAACAAACCTGAATGCCCTTTATCATTTTGTTGTGTATTGTACTGGTACATCTCAAGTTTTCCCACCTACAAAAATCATATCATGTGAGATACAAGATCTAAGAAAAATGAATAAAAATCCTATTTTGTGATTTTTAAATAATTGTTTAGCATTTTAATTCAGAAAATAGGTATTTGTTCATCTACCAACCAGCAAGAATTCTGGTTAGGTTTTTATAAGATGGCTCCTTACTCTGCACTATTACCTGCATTAATTGCACCTGTTTGAACTTGTTACCTGGATAAAAGACATCTGTCCACATAACATAAATATTACTGTTAGTAACACACTACTGCAGGGCACGCAAGGTCCCCCTGCTCATGCCAGTACATGTCCAGGCCTATTTGAAGTTCACCATTGACCCCCTGAGTGATCCAAAGAAGGCATGGGAGAAGGTAACATCGTCAGATAAGATCAACATAGAACTTTGTGGTATCAGCTCCACTTGTGATGTTTGGAGGAAGAAAAAGGATGAGTACAACAAATTACTCTGTCACAAATGTGAATCATGGGGATAGAAACATACTTAGGGGGCGCTTTCCTCAAAGGGGACATGACCCCTGTTGGCAAGATTTTGGTCAACAGCCTCTTTCCCTCAGTAAGAGCATTGAAGAAATCTTTTTTTTTTTTTATTTCTGTCTCTCACAGTTGAAATGTACCTATGATAAAAACGACAGACCTCTCTGTTCTTTATAGGTGGGAAAACTTGAAAAACTGGCAGTGTATCAAATACTTATTGTAGATCAAACACAGCAATGCTGCTATAGTTTTTAAAAGCTTCAGTGTCACTGCTGGACTGAAAATAGTCCAACAACCAGAAATATCTAGCCAACAGCATCCTCTGAGCAGTATCCTGTAAGAACTGATGAGCTTCCATCTCTGACTTTACCATGCATCTGAAAGTGTTCTCAGCACTTTACTTATTGCACATTTTGTTTACAGCCTTATTCAAAAATTGATCATTTTTTCGCACAATACCTCATGATGGCAAAGTGAGAAAGGTGTATTTGAAATCTTTGCAATAAAAATATACACAAATATAATGTACATAAATATTCACAGTCTTTGTCATGACACTCAAAATTGAGCTTAGGTGCATTTTGTTTTCACTGATCATCTTTCAGATGTTTCTACAGCTTGATTGGACACCTGTGGTAAATTCAGTTGATTGGGCATGATTTGGAAAGACACACCTGTTTATATAAGGTCCCGTAGTGCAAGTCTAAGGAATTTTCTGTAGACCTCTGAGACAGGATTGTATTGAGACACAGATCTGATGATGGGTACAGTAGAATTTCTGCTGCATTGAATGTCCAAGCACAATGGCCTCAATCATCCATAAATGGAAGAAGATTGGAATCACCAGAACTCTTCATAGAGCTATCTGCTCCGCCAAACTGAGTGATCATGGTAGAAGGCCTTAGTCAAGGAGGTGACCAAGAACCCAATGCTCAAAATCAAAATGGCTGGAAATGGAAATTTTGTGTTTTATTTTTAACGAATTACCAAAGAATTCAAACTAACTTTTCTCACTTTGTCATTGTGAGGTATAGTGTGTAGAATGTTGAGGGAAATTCCATTTAGAATAAGGCTGTAACATATCAAAATGTGCAAAATGTGAAGCACTGTGGATACTTTCCAGATGCACTGTACATCTACAAGGTGGAGCAACTAGGTCGGAGTGTTTAAACGAGTGGACAGTGAGTGGACGCAGTGTTTAAACTCTCCACTGATGTGGCTGATCCACTCGTACCAACACAACACACACTAACACACCACCACCATGCCAGTTTCACTGCAGTGCTAAAAATAACCCACCACCCACTTAATACCTGCTCTGTGGTGGTCCTGTGGGGTCTGCATATAAAGTATGCAGAGAAACAGATGGACTACAGTCTGTAATTCTAGAACTACATAGTGCTCCAGTAGTCATATTGATATGGCTGGTCAGTGTATATTTCCTTTAACCTCCGGGTGTGTTTCTGGTCATATAAACTTTGGTGTTTTGCCCTGAACAAGATGAGCTTCGAAATAATATAACAGCCTGTAAGAACAGAGCTCTTTTCAGAAGTCACAGCATAAGGAAGAGTAAACTACGGCACCATTTTTTAATTTGATCCTTTATTTTTATAAGCCACTCAGATGCAGATTTTAAGGCTTAATTTAACGCTCTGCCCTGGTTGCTGCATGTTGTGTGTAGGTGATCATTCGCAGTCAGAGGCATTTCACATGCATGAGCCATACATCACCCGAGCCGCATGCAGATATTTCCCTTATTCATGCCCAAAGAGAACTGGAGGAATATGGAAGAAGCATGGACATTTCATGATATTGCTGTCGTTCGGATTAGAATAAAGCCTAGATCTGCATATAAGCGTAATAATAGTAATGAAGAATGTTATGGGTTGCACAGAGGCAGTGAGCGAGCAAGAGAGAGAGAGAGAGAATGGGAGGAAGTAATGAGAGGAGCTTGAAATTGTGCACTAATAAAATTCGAGGTCATTTACATCTGAGATGGGATTGAGTGGCAGGCGTTGCTATGGCAACATTCCCACGGGTTTCCAAGCGCTCTGTGCTCTCTGACAGCAGCTATGAGAGAGAGGGAGAGCAAGAGAAAGAGAGGGAGATGGGAACGGAGGTGGAAGTTATATGGGTAGACAGCAAAGGGAGAGAGAGAGAGAGAGAGAGAGAGAGAGAGAGAGAGAGAGAGAGAGAGAGGACTAGTGGGTGAGCAGGGGAAGTAGAAATGGAGAGCAGCAGAAGAAGAAGGCAGGAAAGCAGAAGAGAGAGAGAGAGAGAGAGAGAGAGAGAGAGAGAGAGAGAGAGAGAGAGAGAGAGAGAAAGGTAGAAGAGCCAGGCGCTGTAGGAGTGACTTAATAATGCACAATTAAACCAGAGCCTGGGCCCAGAATATACTCCGACCCTTTCAACGCCCTCACTCATACGCTCACACACTCTGACTCTCACTCCCTCATTCCTCTGCTCTCACACTTCGTTTGTTAGCAATGCACTAAAGCACATGTAACTTTGACTATCTCACCATTGTACCGAGTCGCTCAGTTGTTTGACAGAACTGTGCAAGAACTTCCGTGGTGTTGCTTTTCATGTTGAGCACTTTTCCATGCACTGGCCTTAACTTTCCATTAAATAAACAGGGTTTGAGTTTCAGGCCATTTTCACACCTGCACTTTTAGTAAACCGGATTCAGTTTCTCACCCTTGCTGCAATACAGTAATCGCCCTCAGACACGGACCACCACAGGTCTGACAGTGTGCTTTAATATGACACATTTTGGTGAGGTTGTATTTTTCCCTGTGAGAATACCCAAAATAAGCCAAACCATTAAACCAACTTAAACCAAACCAAACCAAACCAAACCAAACCAAACCAAGCCAAACCAAACCAAACCAAACCAAACCAAACCAAAACCAGCAAACCAAGCCAAACCAAACAAACCAAACCAACCCAAAGCAAACCAAACCAAAACCATCAAAACCAACCCAAATAAAACCAACCCAACCCAAACCAAACCAAACCAACCCAACCCAAACCAAACCAAACCAAACCAACCCAAACCAAACCAAACCAAACCAAACCAACCCAACCCAAACCAAACCAAACCAAACAGAAACCAACCCAAACCAAACCAAACCAAGCAAACCAACTAAGCTTCAAGCCAAACCAAACCAAACCAAACCAACCCAAACCAAACCAAACCAAACCAAACAGCTATTAAATACTGCTATTATAAAAGTACTGTGCAAACTGATTTTGTTAGGTACATTATGTTTCACAAACAAACAAACAAAAACAAACATGTTTTTTCAGTTGTATGTGTTTAGTTATATCACCTCCATCTCTCAATATTGTTAAAAAAAAGAGAATCAAATGTCATAATAATTTTTCATAAAGAGAACATTTTCATAGAATTGTCTTAACGCTTTTTACATGACTGTACATATTTAAAGATACATTTAAAAAGTAGTTAAATGTACTTGCATGTTTAAAAGTTATTACCATAAACACGTAAGGTGACAAATTGTGTCTCTAAGGGGAACTTATGCATTATTATACAGATGCAGATTTGGCTTCTGATTAATATCAGTTTACACATACATTTTACTACATGTTGCATGTTGGCTGAATAAATTAGACACCCTGGCACACAGTCAAATTGTTAGATAAGAGGTGTTACACTTGCCAAATGTGTTACATACTCTTTGAGGAGTGCACATTAAATTGAGTGCACCACGTGACTGCGAGGCAGGCTAGTGTTCACTAAATTTTCTCTGCTGTCAGCTGTTTGCATGGCACGGCCACTTCCTGATAAAGAGAAACAAGTCAAAGCTGTCAGGCCGCAAACAATGTCACTAAAATGATCTAAATAAAATGATGTATGATAAGCTGGTCTTGAGGCGAACATTTGAGTGTCCTATTATGGACAAACTGTGCTTTAACCATTTTAATTCTAACCATCCTGTGTCATTGTGGTCTTTATGTACTATAATTTTTAATAATACTAATAGAATTCATTCTAATTTATTGCTCATTAAAAACAAGCTGAAAAGTTATGTCAACTGCAGATTTCAAATTTAAAACAAAACAAAAATACAACATATATGTTGCAATAGGAGCAGTTTTACTGCTGAGGTAAAGATAATGCTGTGTATTATTTTTATTATTATTGTTTATTCTTTTTGACATTAAAAACAAAAAAGCGTCATCTAGAAACTTAATAAAGAACCTCAAATGAATGCAATGAATTATTTCGCTTCCATCGGGTTGTTAGGCTGTTGCTATTGTATTCCAGGTAGTTGCTGTGTGTTTCTAGGTGCCCTTTATGGTATATTGGTGGTTGCTATATCAGGGATTTCTAGGCAGTTGCTATAGAATTGCAAGGTGGCACCTGTGGTTTTGCAAATGATTGCTAGGTGGTTGCTATGATGTGAAATGGTTGATATGGCATCCTTTTTGGTTGCTATGGTATCCAGGGTGGTTGCTATTGTGATCGTGAGTGGTTGCTGTGGGTATCCCAAATGGGTGCTAAGTGTGAGATGGATGTTACAATGAGGCAAGATGGAATTTTGGGGATGTTGCAATGATGTTTCTTAGTAGTTGCTAGGGTGTTGTATGGCAGTTAGGCAGTTGCTGTTGTTCACTTTATGTTTTACCTTGTTTAAGTTCAGTTTTCTAGGCTGTAGCATAAATAAAAGGTGCTGGGAGTTCTCTACTGTTGGATGGTTTGCATATGAGGACTGTTGGCTCCAGTATTTTTAACAGAGAAGAGTGGATTAACTGTATTCCTGTTTTTGTATCCTATTGGAGCTGGATCCATTCTACTAGAAGGGTTTTGTGATGTAGTTGAAAAAGGGATTTGGTTGGTTGTTATATTTCCCCAAATTCCTAGATTACTGTCGAAACGTCACAGCCTGAATTCAGTGTTACACAACAGATGCTACTACGCTCAATTACAGTAACACAATAGTAGCAATGGGTGGACTGGAACAGCAGTAGAGGTAGGGAGCAGGGCATTATGACATTGTGATGCCAATGACATATAAATCTGATGACTTCTTTTGGAAAGAGAGATTGTGACAATGACAATATGCACTAATCAGCCATAACATTAATAATCCCTCCTTGTTTCTATACCTGATTCATTTTATCAGCCCGCTCACCATACAGGGGCACTTTGTAGTTCTATAATTACAGACTGTAGTCCATCTGTTTCTCTGCATAGTCTTTTAACCTCCTGTCACCCTGTTCAGCATTGGTCAGGACCCCACAGGACCACCACAGAGTCGGTGGGTGGTGGGTGATTCTCAGCACTGCACTGACAATGACATGGTGGTGGTGTGTTAGTGTGATGTCATCAGCCCAACCTCTCTCTCTAAGCAGTTGAAGTCAGACCCCAGCTGCATGCAAGCCAAGCATATACATGCGGACAGAGCAGTAAACATGCACTGGGTGGCTTCAATGGCATTTAAACTGGGATTTATTTCACTTCGAAATGAGTAGATTTAAGAGTTGATGCTGTTTGTAATGACGTGTGTCATTTCTGTAGGTTACTCTGATCCTGAATTATGAAAACCAGCTTGTAGCTGCCCACAAAATACTGTCCTCAGGTTCTGGAGAAGGTCCACCAGTGCAACTTCTGCAACCAGTGCAACTCGTACCAGTGCAATTCACACTAACAAATAACCACCATGTCACTGCAGTGAGAATGACCCATTATCCACGTAATAGCTGCTCTGTGGTGGTCCTGTGGGGTCCTCACCATTGAAGGTCAGGGTGAAAGGAGGAGAACAAAGTATGCAGAGAAACAGATGGACTACAGTCTGTAATTATAGATCTACAAAGTGTATGGTAAGAGAAACTGATAAAATTGATAAACCGATAAAAGGACAACAGTGATTATACAAACAAGGAGGTGGTCATAATGTAATGGTTGATGAGTGTCTGTACACACAGACACACACACACACACACACACACAGACACACACACACACACACACACACACACACACACACACACACACACACACACACACACACAGCAGACAACAGTTGGAGCCATGATTGTCTGATACCATCTGTCAGAAGGTGAGCATATACAGGCCTCAACGAACACACACACACACACACACACACACACACACACACACACACACACACACACACACACACACACACACACACACACATTATACTGTTTATGATGTTTCAGTGTTTTGGTGTTTTGTAGCTAAATGATGTTCTGCCTGTGGTTGGTGTAGTGTAGTAAGTAACAACACTTCCTTCCCCCTGGCAGACTGGGATTTGATTCCCTGACTGGGCAACCACACTACACCAATTAGAGTCCTTAGGCAAGACGTGTTCTAGGCAAGAACAATGTGAGGCAAACGCCATGAATGTAAAGGATTGCACCTAAACCCACCCCTAACCTCAGCCAATCTTCTAGCTTGCCACAAAGAGAGGGGGAAAACAAGATAGCACTGTTTAAATGTGTGAGCAAAACAGGGAGGGGGTTAAAGACTTAAATGTGCACAGAAATAACAATGACCTATATTCATTTACCAGATACAGTGATGCCTAAAAGTTTATGAACCCTTTTAGTATGAAAAGGAGGATAGCGAGGATAGCGCGTTATGTATGAGAGTGTATTGCCACTTTTGAGTCACCACATTAACACCACAGTTTTTCACTTTGACTTTCCAAACTATTTTTGGTGTTACTATTATGTTTCTATTGTGTGTGTGTGTGTGTGTGTGTGTGTGTGTGTCTGTCCTCCAGCTTTGTTCAGAGCACCCGTGCCGCTCTCCTCTCTCCTCCTGTCTTTGGAGAAGATGGTAGTGGCTCTCTGAATGTGTTAGTGTAGTGTAGACGTGGTTAACGAGGAGAGTGTGTGTGTGTGTGTGTGTGTGTGTGTGTGTACTGACCAATTGGTAGGTGTATAGTCATGCTGAGACCTGCATTATTACCACCACTGAAGAAAAAATGAATAAATGATTGAAGTAAAAACATCACCTCCCTACAGGCCTGGGTGCCACCTCAATGGGGTTAACAAGCCCCAGTGATTGCTACTCAATTTAGTTTATTTATGGATTAATGAAGGTTTACTGACAATAAACACAAAAGATAGAGAAAGAAACAGAATTAACAGACAGGAGAGAGAGAGAAAAAAGAGGGGGCAGATGTAGGGAGGGACAAAAGAGTGCAAGAAAGACAGAGATAGAAAAAAAGAAAGGAGAGAGAAAGGACGAATTTACAGAAGAGCAGTGAAGATGTAAACAAGAGGAAGAGAGGACAGAATACAGACACAAAAGAGTAGAGAAGGAAATTTAGGTAGGAGAAGAGAGATGGATGGGGAGCAATTGTTATTATGTTTCACAGAGTTGCTAAATGGAAAGAATGTTTTATATATGTGTGAAAAATAAAGCTCTATAATTGTGTGTAATTGAAGAAGAAGAAGAGAAGAAGAAGAGGTGTGTGTGTGTGTGTGTGTGTGTGTGTGTGTGTGTGTGTGTGTGTGTGTGTGTGTGTGTGTGTGTGTGCATGCATGAGAGAGAGAAATGTTGTGTGTGCACAGAGAGAGAGCAGGAAAAAAAGCTGTAGAAAGGAATCTGTGTGTGTGTGTGTGTGTGTGTGAGAGAAAGGAAGTTGGGTAGGAGAAAGAGATGGATAGAGGGAGCAATTGTGTGTGTTTTACAGAGTTGCTAAATGAAAGAATGTTTTATATATGTGTGAAAAATAAGCTCTATAATTGTGTATGGTGAAAGAAGAAGAAGAAGAAGAGGAGGTGTGTGTGTGTGTGTGTGTGTGTGTGTGTGTGTGTGTGTGTGTGTGTGTGTGCATGCATGGAGAAAGTATTTGTGTGTGCACAGAGAGAGAGCAGGAAAAAGAAGCTGTAGAGAAGGTCTGTGTGTGTGTGTGTGTGTGTGTGTGAGAGAGAGAGCCTTTATTCTGGAGTGGAATAGCTAATGAGGGGCCCTCACGGAGCTGGCTTTGCTGTGTGTGCGGCAGTAATGAACAGTATGGCAGCCTGGCACATGGCCATGAAACTTTATTATTCACACGCATACATCAAATACTGGCCAGACATTATGCAAATGCTGCAGAGAGAGAGAGAGACAAGGGATAAGAAAATTAACTGGATGGAAAAGAGACAAGAAGAGAGATGAGAGAGAGAGGGGGGATAAGAGTGGATGGAAAGAAGACAAGAAGAGAGGCGAGACAAGGGATGAAGAGTGGATGCTGGAAGGGAGCAAGAAAGAGATGAGAGAGAGAGAGAGACAGATCAGAAACAGTGATTACAGACAAAAAGAGTGGGATGAGAGAGAGCAGTAGAGCAAGAAAGGGAAAGCAAGAGAAAGAGAAAGTAAAGACAGAAAGAGAAAGTATGGAGAGAGCAAGAAGAAAATTGAATTTACCTAGAGAGAGAAAGACAAAGCAGTGAGAGGAGAAAATAAGGAAAATAAAGAGTAAGCAGTAAAAGAGAGAGAGAGAAAGGGAAAGTAGAGAGAGAGAGAGAGAGAGAGAGAGTTTAATATTGGAAAAAAAGTCCTCGCTTTAGAGAAAGGCTAATTTAAAATGTATAGTGTGTGTGTGTTTTTGTGTGTGTGTGTGTGTGTGTGTGTGTGTGTGTGTGTGTGTGTGTGTGTGTATGCACCTGTATCTCCTCTGCAGGAAGGTTTAATGTCAAGACTGTGTGTCTGTATCGAAATCCATCAAATTAAAGAATGTTTCAGATGCACGGTGTGTGTGTGTGTGTGTGTGTGTGTGTGTGTGTGTGTGTGTGTGTGTGTGTGTGTGTGTGTGTTCGTTCATGCACAGGGGAAAGAATTTGCATAGTGGTAGAGCATGAATTGGAGGGACGCAAGACTCATTCTGAAGAAGGCTGGCAGGACTGTGTGTGTGTGTGTGTGTGTGTGTGGGTGTGGGTGTGTGTGTGTGTGAGAGAGAGAGAGAGAGAGAGAGAGAGAGAGAGAGAGAGAGTGCACCGTTCCTGGTCCTGACTTTGTGAAGTGCCTCTTTCTTGCTGCAGATTGAACTTATTTCTTGTTTAAAACTCAAACAGCAGTACCTTCTGAGGTTGGTTACTGTTTGGGGTGTGGGTGTAATGAATGGTTGGGGTCAACTTTTCTTTCTTTGTTGTTTCGTCTCATTGTCAGCTTTTCAGTTTCAGATATGAACATAGTAACCACCTTTCAACACCATAGCAACAGCCTACCAACTGCCTGGAACACGTAAGCCACATAACTGAGTTTCCTTTGCAAAAATCCACTTTTCCAATGGAATGGAAGATCCTGTCTTATTTAAAGCTTGGTTGTTAAAGTGACTAAGATCACCACGGCGGGATCCATTGTGCTCTCTGACACTTTCAGAAAGAAGGTTGTGGATGCATAGGAGTCTGGGAAGGTATTTTAAAGATATCAGAATAGTAGGAAATCAGCAGAAAGGATCAACTGCCAATATACCATATCAGACCATCCAAGCAAGTTCAGCCCACAAGAGCAGACCACAAGATGAGTAAAGAATGACTCCAACAATCCACAAATGTCATCACAGCACCTACATGTAGCTCTTACCTTCAGAAACAGTTTGATTTTCATCTGAGGTGTGCAAGAAGGAAACTCTTGCTTTCAAAAAAAACACACATTAGGGTTAGAGTAGAGTTTGCCAGAGAACACATAGAACAGTGTGTTTTAGATGAATTAATCCAAAGTTAGAAGACATGTCTTGCAGAAACCAAACACAGTATTTGAGCAAAAGACTAACTGTGAAGCATGGGGTGGAAATGTCATGGTACTATAGGAGGTCCTGGTAACACTATGAATTAATTATTATATCGGGGGGGCTTGAGGAAAATGTGAGACTATCTGTCTAAAAACTGGCGTGGAGGTGGATCATGAAACAAGACAATGGTCCCAAACATAACAGTAAATACAGTAAAAGTAATGTCTCAGAAGAAAGAAGTTTGGGGCTACAGTCCTGGAAACCCAGGCCATGTCTCTGTCTCAGGAGATGGCTAAAAGAGTAGTGAAACAAGCAGTAAAACATAGCAGACACCAGTCAATGTTGCGATGGACTAGTGGACCCAACCCATGCCATGAGAATAGACCCCACACCAGTATGTACCCATCAATGTACCACACACAGGACCTTATTGACATCAGGGGTCCATGGCTTCATGGGGTCTGTGCCACACACAAACCCTACCATCAGTCCAAAGCAACTGGTTCCCTGACTAATCAGACCGTGCCACATGTTGACTTTTACGATGTAGTTAGCAAACTCTCAACCGCAAGTGAGGCACTGTTGTAGTGTTAACAGAGGCCCTCTGGAGGATCATCTCCTCCCATATACCATGGAAGCTAAAGAAGGCTGAACAGAGCTAATGTATGTACCTGTGGACCTTCTGCATTGAACATGGATGTGATTTCAGACAAATGTATTTTAAATTCAAAGACCCCTGGGAGGCCACTGCGCTGTGCACTGTGGGTGGTATTGCCTTCTATGATTTATTCAAACATGACACTATGGATCACAGAATGTTAAGGAATGTCCCATCCATCTGGAACCCACTATCGTGCCTCTCACCAACTCTGTCGCCTTTCAATGAGCAAGCTTTGGGTGTTCCCGAGCTGTCCTCTGAGGTTACGCCACTTCATAATAAATGTACATACTGTTACATCACAATGAAGAACTAAATATATTTACTGGGTTGTGTTAATTGGTTTGTGTTATGAAACAGTTGTTCTTTACATTTTGACAAAATTTCATGATCAATGGACCAATAGAAATTCCCCAAATTGCTTGAAATAACGTTGCCATTTTGGAGATAGGGGGTTTTGTTCTGACAGTCATATTTTGTCTTTATATTTTCTGTCTGTGCTGAGGTTTTAAATGGTTTCTATGGAGAGTCCAGAGCTGCTCAGGCTCCAGTTACTGTAGCAGATCCTGTCCTTCAGACTGGCCTTATATGGACTGACTGGGTCTTAGACTACAACACCGCCAACTCTATTCTCTCTCTCTCTCTCTCTCTCTCTCTCTCTCCCTCTCTTGCTCTCTTTCCCCCACTCTCTCCCTGTCTCTGTCTCTTGTTTGTCTCTCCAGTTTGTCTCTCTTTTCTTCAGCATCCAAACCAAAAATGCTCATCAAAAGCACGCTACACTTTGAATTTGTGCTGCCTTTTCCAAAGCATACTTGCTAGAAGGTTCCCAAAAGCTTTCACATCTATAGAGACCAGATTTTACACTGTATCCCACAAATATTTCTGACTGAACACTCAGCCATAAGCTCAGGGGATAGGCTGACGTTTTGGAAAGGAAACCTCTACTGTACTCAAAGTCAAATGAATTCATCAATTCATCAAAGTGTTTGTTTTTTTTTATTTCATATATATGGTCCAGGATGTTCGTGCGCTAGAGTATAAAGTGCTCACCACACAAGTTTATTTTCCAGCTTCTGAGCAGAGCCAGCTCTCCATTCTTGAAGGCTTCAATTCACTGTGTTTGGCTGAGCTAAGTGGATCCCAAACTGCCTTCAAACTATACACCAAAGTGAAAGATGGGATTGATGTCAAAGTAGTCTGAATCCTATTCCAAGCCAGAGAATGCTTATTTCTTAGCGACTCTGACTCATCAGTTTTATATAACTCGCACCATCCAACTGGCCATTTCCAAGTCCATAAGTAAACATTTCTTCCTATTTTACTGACTGACATAACACACACACACACACACACACACACAAAATAAATAAATATTATTTATATATATATATATATATATATATATATATATATATATATATATATATATATATATAGAGAGAGAGAGAGAGAGAGAGAGAGAGAGAGAGAATATAGAAGAAGAAACACATTTACACTGCTAACTGGTTACTGTCTGGTTATTGTGGTCTAAAATGGTCATTTTCTTTCATTTCAACCTGAATATAAACAGCGGATTTTAGAGTTTATGACAAATAAAATTGGTCAGAAAATCATAAATCTCGGCTATTTCTAGGTAAATATTCAAATTTAGATTAACACCTAAAAACTTGGTACAAACATATAGAGTCTGTGCCAGCTCGAGTTCACATTGCCATTACAGCAAAAGGTGACCCAGAAGTTATTCTAGGAAATTAAGAAATTCATGGTCAAATTTGAAAATTTATATCTTTAACTCATTTCTAAATTCTTATGCTGATTATAAAAGATCAAGATTTGTTTGTTTGTCACGCACATAGTTATACACAGTACAACATGCAGTGAAATGTTATAAAAAGATGCATTCAGTGGCAAGTTAATGTCACTCAGAAACCTTCAAGATCTCCAAAATAGCTCCTTTACAGGAGAAGGAAAGAACCTTCTTAGTCTTCAATGGAAAGCAGTTTAAAAAGTCTTTTTGAAGCATTTCTGTTGGCCTGCTCATCACGAACGTTTGACACAATGTGCTGAACCCATCAGTTTCAAATGATCCCAAACTGAAAAAGGTAAAGAGATAGCAGGCTTTTCTTGTGACTTGACTAACAGTCTCAAAGGTCACTGAGCGGGAAATCCCCGGCAGCATGAGGGGTAAACTGACTCACAGTACTGAGAAACTGATTAATCTTTAACTTCAGAGTCAGCACAGTTTTCTCAGAGCGGTTTGTTCATTTATTAGGTTTGGTTTCATCTTTAACAGAACGAAGGTGCTGGGAAGTGGAAATTATAGTATAATGTCCTGTAAACAATACAAGAGATAAGTGTAAAGCAGGGGTGGGCAACCCTGATCCTTGTGTGCCAGACTCCTCACCTATTAATGGCCAATAAACGTAGGTCTGTTGGAGCAGGGAAATCAGCAAACTGTGCAGGAAGCTGGCATGACAGGACCAGGGTTACCTATACCTGGAGTACAGTTAATATAGACAACCTCAAACATGTTTTTAATAGCGTTCGATTGGAAACATCAGGAAATTGTAATATAATTGCAGAAAAAAAACACCTATTGCTTATTGCAAGCTCAAAATGAGCATCTAATAACTTTTGTAGTATTTGGGCTGCGAAAGGAGGCCAAAGCTCCCACCCATACAACAAGGGATGCCAGGAGAAAGCCATCAACATATCCTCTGATCAAATATCAGAGCCTTCAACACATCCAGCTCACACCAAATGTACTGGATGGAGCACCATTAGTCTAGAGAACACAGTTTCACTGCTCCACAGCTCATTGCTGGGGTGGGGCTTTATACCCCTCTACTCCTTTCCTGTCATGGCCACTGAGCACAAAGAGACCCCAGTAAGCATGTTCTCTCTCTCTCTACATCAATTCAATTTCCCCAACATTATATATGACCTGCAGGCATCAGGGAGCCCGTGTCAATATGTGGGAGAATCTCCCAAGTCACAGGAGAGGTGGGATGTCTGGGCAAGGGCTAACCACAATGGCCACAGTTTACCCATCTTCTAACAGCTACTTCCAGCATGGTGTTGCACAATGTCCTGTAGCAGAAGTAATCTCATATTGGTTTCATCAACATCCCAGGGAGTTCTGTGTTCTTCAGTGGCCAGTCACCAGATCTGAATCCACAATAGCAGCATTGGGATGTGGTGGAATGGGAGATTCACAGCATGAATGTGTTTCTGAAATATCTGCAGAAATTGTGTGATGCAATCATGTCAACATGGATTAGAATCTCAAAGAAATGTTTACCACATCTTGTGGAGTGCATTCCATAAAGCATTTAAGCTGTTTTCAGGCTCTACTGAGTATCAGGGTAGTGATCTTAATAAAATGCTTAATAAGACTCATTAGATTGAATGAGAACGTTCTGTAAACCCTGTCCCACCTTTTCCTTGTGCAGGAGCAAAAATGTAGAGTGTTTAAAATTAAACCAGTGCAATTCTATTCTATTTATTAATGTCTCCCAACATAATGCAGATATTTTAATATGTTTTTTCTTTTGGGGGTGGGGGTGGGGGTGGGGGGTGTATAGAGGGGTTAGGAGTCTATGCACCTTCAGCTTTTTCTGGTGCTTTCTCTCTGTCTCTCCAGATGAGGGATGGGCTACACTCAGATCTGCTCTCTCTGTTTGAAATCTGCGTGTAGTGATAGCTCATGAATAAATAATCCCTATACAGCATCTCATGCAAATCCATGCAAATGAAGGCTCTGGGCCATACAATTCCTCCCTTGTTTGTGCATCAGTTTGTGTGTGTGTGTGGGTGTGTGTTCAAATACAAGCTTTCAATATGCTTTCAATCAATAACTAGTCTGAATGGATGACCTTATATTTATGAACTGTGACATGCTCCACTATGACACATTTTCATATTTCATTGAGTAATTGTGTAATGTATAGTGTGTTTGATCTGATTTGCCTGTGTTGTTTGTGTGTGGGTGTTGCTTATGTGGTCAATGTTATTGTACCGCATAATGCTATCCTCAAAATAGTCCGTTTTTGGGAATGCCATGCTCATTTCAGTGTTTCTCCTTTACCCATGGAGATGTTGGGTAAAGTCATTTTTAGTTTGCTTTTAGTGTTTTTAGTCCTGTCCAAATGTCCCGTGTCAGTCATTTTTCCCGATGTTCCCATGTACTGAGATGGTGAGGAGGCATTTAGTTTGATTGTGCGTGACACGTATAACTCGGGTATCTGTCTATGGAAAACGGTCATACCAACCAAAAATGTGAACAAAATGGCCACGCACTTTGGAGGGCTGTGTGCAAGGGTGTTTACATGCTTGTTCATATAAGCAGGCTGTAAGATGGTTATATTATGAGATGTCAGTGTTAATCAAACAGCCATTCCCATCTCAACAATATATGGCAAGACTTCTAATCCCATGTGAATCGGTCATAAACTTCACAGATGTTCTGTAGTAAATTACATTACTCCACCTCCCCAGGTAAAACGAAACCCATCCAAATAGGACTTAACACACCTAACCCAGCACATCAGGAGCTTGTTAAACTATTTTAACAAGCTTTGGGAGAAGGACCACATCTAAACCCCTCCTCTCGTCAACTGTGCCCCTTGCAAAACTGCTCTTCCCCTTGTCTTATGATCAAGCTTCACATCCCACCACTTCCATGCCCTGCCCTTACTTGGCAAGGGGGCTCTAGCTTCAAGCCTCATCATTTAAAGATGCCCAGAACTTCAGCCTAGGTTTCTCAAGTTCCCCTTCCTTGCATTGACCACTGTGCAAATTAGATATTATGTTGAATCATATATATTAAATAGGGGGAGTAACAAAAATGTGCAATGTAGGGGGTGGTCAACCCTGGACTTCGGAAAACTGAGCTCTAAGGTGTCTCACAAAAGCAAGTAGGTCAGTACAGTTGTGTTTAACCTAAACATAGCTCCCTGCATCCCTATATTTAGTCTTGTGTGTGTGGAACACTGTACATACTATATATTGTTGAAGAACCCTTGTGATCTCTCCTGTCTCCATTAAGGCTTTCTACTAGATTTGGGAGCACTGCTGTGAGTATTTGATTGCATTCAGCAAAAAGAGCATGGGAGGTCAAGATGTTAGATGATCACCACCCACCTCATCTCCAACATCAAAAGTATTGAATGGAGCACTACCATTCCAGAGAACATAGTTCTATTGTTCCACAGCTCAGTGCTGGAGGGCTTTATACACATCTAGACCACACATGGCATTCGGCATGGTGCCAATATATTCATGATTATCTGCTCCAGAGAGTCCTATTCTATTGGCAATTCTTTTCTTCTAGACAAGGGTGTGCAAGTGTGTGCATTTGCACAAATCTGTCAGCAATAAGTGCATCATAAACTAGTTGAATGCATCCATTAGAAGAGGTGTCCACAATTTTTTGGCCATACAGTGTATCACAATCCCCCATTTGGTCCACAGTATGAAGTCAAGAGTTGAGACACAAAAGTTCTAGAACAGGTTTTTTGGCTGATGAAACCACGATTAAGGACTGTCAAACTGATGGAAAGGCTAAGTGTGGAGAAAGAGAGGATCTGCTCATTATGATACAAGTAGTGTTCAAGCATGGTGGGGGTAGAGCTTGAACTTGTAACTTCTAGAACAGGCTCACTAGTCATTATTCTCTCTCACTCACTCACTCACTCACTCACTCACTCACTCATTTGTTTCTCGTGCTGAGTAGTAACCACATACAGTACATAAACAAGGTTCAAGTTCTCGTTTCACCTGTCAGGGGTTTTAATATTATGGCAGGTACTTACATGTACCATATATAGGACATATTGTATGTGTTGTAAATGTAACAGCAAAGTCCTGACATCATATATAAATACAAGTGTATGTATAGCACTGATATGATATATATCTTCAGCATTATAATATTGACAAACTCTCTCTCTCTCTCTCTCTCTCTCTCTCTCTCTCTCTCTCTCTCTCTCTCGCGTGCTCGTTCTCTCTCTCTCTCTCTCTCTCTCTCTGTAAGGAAAGAAGGATTGTACACGCTGAAGAGAAACAGGATTGACACACAGACCAGCCAGAGACAGGGGCCGGGTCTCCACGGCCGCAAACACAATAACCTCCAGCTACAGGGAATGTCACGCCTTGATGTGATTCAATTTTACATTATAAAAGAATTGATATTGAGCTGAACATACGAGGTTATATTTACCGCAAATGCAGCTTTGAATTCCACAACAAAGCTCCTTACTCTCCACTGCTTCCCCCTCCACTAAAAAAGAAAAGATCTCCTTTTTGGGCTGAGACTTCTGAGAGTTCGGTTAAATAACACTCGCTAAACGACGGGACGTCTAACACATTGCCATGAAGTGTAATAGGTTACACAGGCAGGACAGAGGGAAACAGCCCTGCCTGCTCATGGACATTTTCATCCCTAAAAAATACTCATTTGATTTGACAGAAGAGATCTTAAATATAAATTAAATATCAAGATCAAAGAGTTTTGTAGTTATAACAAATGAAATATACTATATTTATATACTATACATTTTAAAATATGCAGAATTGTCTTTAAAATATAAAATATCTTTGGAAAAACACCAAGAAGGACTTGTTATAAGTGCATCAGACGCAGCAGTGCTGCTGGAGTGTTTAAACACTCACTGTCCACTCTATCAGACACTCCTACCGAGTGTCTCCACCTTGTAGATTTAAAGTCAGAGACAGAAGCTCATCTGTTTCTGCACAGTTTGTGTTGGTCGCCCTCTAGTCCTTCATCAGTGCTCACAGGACGCTGCCCACAGGACGCTGTCGGCTGGGCGTTTCTGATTGGTGGACGGTTCTCAGTCCAGCAGTGAGTCTCAGGGGTTTAAACACTCCAGCAGCACTGCTGTGTCTGCCACTGTCTCTCTCTTGAACCCCACACACACACACCCACACACACACACACACACACACACACACACACACACACACACACACACACACACACACACACACACACACACACACACACACACACACACACACACCTTTTTTCTCCCCAACACCCACACCTCATAAAATATAGTAAAAGCACTGGCTTTTGTGCCTCCTTTGTAACACCTCTCTAACGTATACATTATTGTTTGTTGACTATCATTGGCCACACCCAACCTACTATCTCATCTTTGCTTCAACTGGGGTGGTGATGGCCCAGGTTGTGAGTGCTTTCTAATGCCAGACATCCTTTGTGTGTGTGTGTGTGTGTGTGTGTGTGTGTGTGTGTGTGTGTGTGTGTGTGTGTGCGCTTGGGAATGCTACTGTGCTTGTGCTTCGACCTTCTGTCATACTGCTCCGCACGAGAAGAGTGAGAGTGAGTAAGGAGTGACTGAGTGAGTCAGTCAACAACAACAAAGGAAAAAAGAAAAAGAAAGAAAGAAAGAAAGAAAGAAAGAAAGAAAGAAAGAAAGAAAGAAAGAAAGAAAGAAAGAAAGAAAGAAAGGAAAGACAAAAAAAAGTTGCACCATTGAGGAACTCTCAAACTCTGACATAATGAGAGGAAAAGAGAGTCGGAGAGACAAAGAAATACAGAGATGACACGAGATAAAGAAAAACAAATCCAGCCCTGAATAATTTAATATTTTTATTAAGTTAACTGCTCTTTATTTTTGAAATACCAAACCATTATTTTTTTAACTTTTAATTTTTTAACTTTTAACTTCAATATATTATGGAATTGAGATACTATTATATTAGTTTGAGATACTACATCAGTATTTTGAGATAATTATATCATTATTTTGAGATATTAAGTCATTATTTTGAGATATTGAATGTTCTTCAGGTACTATTGCTTTCGTTTGATATACTGCATTATTACTTTGAGATAATTTACTTAGTTATTATTTTGAAATTATTTTGAGGGTATCATTTTCTGATATATTTGTTGATTATTTTAGGATACCTAATTTTTTTTTTTTTTTTTCTTTTTTTCTTTTTAAGTGGTGGGAATGGGGTTTCAAGCAGGAAAGAAAATGAGATGGAGAAACTGAGGGTGAGAGGGAAGGGGAAAAAGACAAAAAGATGGTAAAAGAATGTGTGATGTGGAATGATAGAAAGAGAGAGGGGAAGACAGAGTGAAAGAGAGAGAGTGCAAGATGGGGACATATCGAAAGATGAACAGGCTGGGGTCCTGGACAGCCATTCTTCATATACACATTCATCCATTCTTCTCACTCTCCCACGCCCTCAGCTGCCACCTATCTTGCAACAACACCTCCCCCCGCCCACTACACATACTACACACCACCACCCACCTCCCACTCCCAACAGCTTTGTGTGCCCACCAAGAGGTTCTCCTCTCCAGCCATGCTGCCTTTTGTTCCTCCCCTCTGGTTTATCCCCCTAGAGCAGCAGACGGCTGGGTAGCATTGCCGAGACCCAGCTGAACAAACAACACATAACGGGTGTGTACGGGAGGGTGGAGCAGACCGGGGTGGGACAGGGTTGGGTGGGGTCATAGCACACCTGACACCTCTTTGCAGGCTTTTAGAAAATTGTCTGATCAATAGTGATTAAAACCAATCATTTCACACAAAGTCAAGCTCATTCATTGTTTCTCCAGAAAATCAAGGCATGACTTTTATAACTGTAGTAACTGTCTGATGTGTCCAGGACGATGGCTCCATTTCTTTCCTGTTTTGAAGATTTGATTGCATTCAGGACAAGAGCATCTAGAGAGATGTTGGGAGGTTTACCACTGCACTCCCATCCCCAACTCATACGTGTACTGGATGGAGTTCAACATTCCCTGAGAATCCAGTTCCGCCAGTTCCACAGCCCCATGTTTAGGGTCTTATACCACACAGCTCATGCCTGACATTAGGCATGGTGTCAATAGGTTCATGCTTATCTGTTCCAGAGAGTCCTATTCTATTAACAGTACTTCTACTGGGACTAGACAAGCTGTGTGTGTGCATTTTGCATGCCTGTGATGTAAGTAATGACTGATTAAACCATAGATCAGTTATTGCTATCAAAAATACTACGGTGGTTGGAAAGCTGAAATGAAAGTCGCTATCAGCTAAAAAAGGCAAAACGCTAAAAGTTGGTGTGTGGTGACTGACTCAGATATGAGCAGTAGGCCATTAGTCAGCAGGAAGTGCCTTTTATAGGGTTTAGCCAACCGATGACGCAGGGGACACGACCTGTCTTTGTCCAACCTTACCACAGCTTTGCATACGTGGCACACACACACACACACACACACAATCTTGGAAAGAGAGAGAGAGAGAGAGAGAGAGAGAGAGAGAGAGAGAGAGAGAGAGAGAGAGAGAGACCATGTTCTGGCATGTAAATATGTTGCAAACATAACAGACATTCCTGTTAACTCTACAACCTGAGATCTGCACCTTTGTGGCAGTAGCTACATGTTGCTTCTAGGCTTTGTGCTATCTCAGATCAGAGTAACTCACTGACATGATACACACAAATCATAGCAAACTACTCACACTTTTGATGTTTACTGCTCTGTCCATTTGAACACACTCAATCAGACAGACTTGACTGATCAGCCAGAGGGGTGGTGCTGAGGACATCATACTCCAGGTCACAGAGGAAAAAATGGAAGGGTGTTTGTTTCTTTATGTCTCACAGTGGTCACATTTCAGAATAAAAGGCCTGAGAATGAATAATAATGAGACATACATAAATAAAAATGAAAGGATATTCAGGTGTGGAGTATTATGAAGAACCTCTTGTCAAAACTCATAGAAAAATATTGCATTTTCAGCTCAAAACACTCTTACAAACAGGATTATTGAGAGAAATTTACATCTCAAACACAAATATGAGGTAGGGTCAAATATGAGGTTAAAGCAACATTTAAACAAACAGTTCAAACATTAATAATCTCATGGCAACTGTGGGATTAAAAAAGGGCAGGTATAAAATTAATCCAGATGTCACCCTTGAAACAAATTACCAATAACTTCAGAGATCCATATTTGAGATACTACATCGGTATTTTAGAGATCTGTATTTGAGAACAGGGTGATTAAGGGTGCTGGTTTGTTTCTTTTCAAAAACATTGTATGTTATTTGATGTGAGAGAGTTGATAATGCCAATACGTGATAGTGAACAATATTCAATATGTAATTATATACCTGTATGTATGCTTGCCCACTTATTCCATGCTTTTTCTAGAAATATTCCTGACCTGAAAAAACTCTATGGGAAATAAACACACACATTCACGCTATACTGCTTCTATATTATTGGTCATGTGTGTGGGATATGTTTGTAGGGGAGCTGATGGTGATGCTGAAGGCTGTTTGGTGTCAGTGCTCTCCTAATGGTTAGAGTGAGGCAGGCTGATTTAAAGCACCATCGCTCTTCCCCACTGCCTCTGGGTGCTTGGACCCCAACAAAAAAGACTCCAGTGAAAGCCAATGAAATACAGCCTACTGGAGAACAGGCAACAGAAGAAAGGAGTAGAGGAGAGAGGAGAGGGGACAGAGAGAAGGGGGAGGACAGGACAGAACTGGAGAGGACAAGAGAGGAGAGGAGACAGGAGAGAACACATGAAAACAGGAGAGGAGAGGAGAGGAGAGGAGAGGAGAGGAGAGGAGAGAGAAGAGAGGAGAGAGAGGAGAGGAGAGGAGAGGAGGAAGGAGGACAGGACAGGACTGAGAGAGGAGAGGAGAGGAGAGAGAGGAGAGTGAGGAGTAGGGAAGGGAGGACAGGACAGGACTAGAGAGGAGAGGAGAGGAGAGTGAGAGGAGAGGAGAGAGAGGAGAGGACAGGAGAGAGAAGGCGAAGGAGGACAGGGACAGGACTGAGAGAGGACAGGAGAGGAGGAGAGAGGAGAGGAGACAGGAGAAGAGAGATGAGTGAAGAACACATCAAGAGGAGAGCACAACAACTTCATTCAGAAAAAATTAATATGAATATCTCAAATAAAAGTGGAAGATCAGTATCTTTCACACGGGATGTAAAGGAGTGTAATGTCCACTATAGAAATGAATCTAATGAGTCCATAAATTAATGTAACTAATGAATGTTCTATCAACTGGTGTGTGGAAACCAAGTAGGCGGGGTTTACAGTGTAATCACCTGTTTGCCTTTAGTAAGTAAAATGTGTGTATAAGAGAGAGGCCACCTTAAGCAAACAGGAACATTTTGCTCCAGGCCCCAGACAGCACACACATAAACACACACACACACACACACACACACACACACACACACACACACACACACACACACACACACACACACACACACACAGCCGGAAAGAAAAACCTGAAGCTCTTTCTCATCTTCATGAACATGGACACTTAAACAGATACGTGAACATTCACAATAAGACAGTTGAAGCTTGTTCCCTTTTGCTTTGCACTGGACCTACAAAACTAATGTACACTATATGGGCAAAAGTATAGGGACACTTAATCATTCATTGTTTCTTCTGAAATCAAGGGTATTAAAAGAGTTTATCCTGCTTTGTTGAGGTAACTGTCTCTACTGTCCAGTGAAGACTTTCTAATAGGACTTGTAGCATTACAGTGAGGATTTGATTGCATTTAGCAACAAGAACATTAGTGAGGTCAGGATGTCGGACCTCATCCCTAATTCCCCAACTCATACCAAAAGTACTGGATGGAGCACTTTCATTCCAGAGAACAAAGTTCCATTGCTCCATTTCTCAATGCATGGAGGCTCTATACTCCTCTAACCTACATCTGTCATTAGGCTTATAGACCAGTAGGTTCAGGTTTATCTGTTTCAGAGTCCTATTCTTTTGGCAGTACTTTTCTACAAAGACTAGACAAGCTGAGTCAGCAATGTATGCAACTTAAATTAGCTGAATGCCTTTGTTAGAAGATTTGGATATTGTGTATTTAATGAATAAAGCGTGCAGTTTGATGCCAGTCAGTAAAGCTCATCTAAGTAATAAATTCTGCTATTTAAGATGAACCCATTTCTGTCAGCCTTCAGATGTGCACACATAGCAGGCATATCTGAAGCTTTGCCAATAGAATAGGATGCTCTGAAGTACAAGCACAAGAGCATGGGTTTATAGTATTGGCCAGAGGTTTATAAAGACCCATGCATTGTGCTCCATTCAGTACCTTTGGAATGGGTTAGAGTTACATTTGTGCTTCAGATTCAACACCAGTGTCTGATTTCGTGGCTGAATGCAATCAAATGCACACATTTTATTTTTTTATTAATCATTTGCACAAAAAGCTATACTAATTCTAAAGCCTTTGGGGAAGAGTAGATGTTGTTAGTGAGGCAAAGGGGAACAGATTCCTTATTAATACCATTGATTACATAAGAAATGTGAGATAAACAGGTGCCTGGAAAAGCCAGATTCTTAAAACTTGGCTGGAACTGTGACACACCATATAAAGTCCTGTTGATAGCCCTTGTGGCAGTTATCAGCAAACCACATTCACTGTACTGCTGTGGAGTTTTTTGACATGAAAATCAGAATCCAAATTAAAGCACTACTAAAGGTCAGCACCTGACTGGGTGTCAAAAAGGACAGGCTGTGTCAAACAATCAGAGCCATGGATTGTTATAAAAGAAGCCTTATTTGGTAATAAAGCAACAAGTAAAGAACAGTGAACAATAATACTGATATAACATTTGGTAAAAAAAAAAAAATGAATTAAATAAGCATCTAGATATACAGTCCCAATAAACTTTACACTGGTTTACACTAATCAGCCATAACACTATAACAACTGGCGGTATCTGTCATGGGGATATGCATTAGGATAAATATAACCATTAGGGTCTGGGACACACTGCCAAGACCTTTATTTCACAGAGTCTAAGAATGATCAAACATTATGGGGATGTTATTTACTCTTATGCAAAACAGTTTGTCAATGAAATTAAAGTGTGGCTACATTAGTATTGCAGTGCCAAAGCTAAAGAAGGAAACATTTGGTTACATTAGCTTAAATTTTCACCAAACTACAACTTTAATACTTACTCATCATATACAAAAATCCCTATACGTTATACACACGTGCACACACACACACACACACACACACACACACACACACACACACACACACACACACACACACACACAAAAAGGGGTCAATTCACATTTACACCCCCATGACAAGCACAAGCACGAAGTGTGCTCTAATCACTGCTCCTGACATCATAAAAGCTGTCAGAAACACAATGTGCCTGTCACAGGCCAGAGGGATGCAGATATAGGGTGAATGAGCGGCCACAGTCACGACCCCACCCCAGCACGTGGGCCAGCATGACCCTCAGTGTAAAAGTCACTGCTCTGAATGAGGGGTGCATGGCCTGTGGCCAGCAATTCATTTTTCCTGACCTAGTCTGATTGGTCAGCATAGATGGCTGCTGAGCAATTACCATCTTTCAGACTAATTATAGATGACTTCTAATGGATCAGCCATAAATAGGGCACAACTTTCAGATTCAATGGGCTGCATTTTTCCATGCGACAACTTTACAAATGGGACTGGATTAAACAATGTGTATACTGCAAATGGCATCCTCTCTCACTCTGAAACTTGTGCTTAATAGAGATTAATTCCCATGAATAACTCAGCTGAAAGGGTTCACTGGAGCATCGTTTTTCACTGAAAGTTCTAAACGAAGTAATCCACTCCTAAAAACTCTCTTTAATTAGTCTCATTCAAAACTTTTACAAAAGTTCAAACAAAATGATCACTTCATGTATAGGTTTGAAAGATTTACATGTGATATTGTAACTGCAGCCCCAATTATCTAATGAATTGATTAAATTAATCATATTAGTATAATCATATCATTTTACATGCATTTTTATACAGCAGTGCTTGAACCTGTTAGAGTTTTCTATATTTCTGCAAAATGTGTAAAACTTCATCAGATTTTCAAAAAAGTAGTTAAAGAGAAAGATATGAGAGAAAGATATTTCAGCCATTGTAATATTGTAATATGATCCGATAATACATATCAGTGAAAGGCAAAAGTATGTAAACCCTTCAGTATCTTTTGTGACCCCCTTGTTCAGAAATAACTTCAAAAAAACATTTCCTGTAACTGTTGATTAGACCTGATTTTGCTTATTACTTCATATACAACTCTGTTATGTTGGTGGGTTACGGCTCCTTATCTACTTGCTCCAAGTCCTTCCACAACATTCCTATTGGTTTAAGTTCAGGACATTGACTGGGCCATTCCAAGACACAAACTTTATTCTTCTTGGTAGAACAAATTGAGTGATCATTGTCGTGCTGCATGACCCACATTGTGTCGATTTTCAGCTCACAGACAGATATTCTGAAATTTGCTGGTATAAATTCAAAATTCATTTTTTTTCAATGATGAAAAAAAAACACATGTGCAGCAATGTTCTTTTGGGAGGGCAGCAGCTTTCTCCTTGCAACCCTGCCATGAACACCATTTTTAATCAATGTTCTTCTGATGGTGGATTCATGAACATTAACATTAGCCAATGTTAATGGCCAATGGCCACAGAAAGGCAGCTTGCTCTTGATGTGACCTTTGTTGGTCGAGCACTCTTGGGGAGGATAATAATGGTCTTGAATCTCCTCTGCTTGTTCACAATCTGCCTGTGACTTGATGGAGTCCAACTCTTTAGAGATGGTTATATAACCTTTTCCAGCCTGAAGAGCATCAATAACTCTCCTTCTGAGCTCTTCAGAAATCTCCTTTATTCGTGCCATGATACACTTCTACAAATATGGTGAAAATTAGACTTTGATGGATCCCTGTTCTGGACTCTTATTTCACTTTTCAAATTATGCATGTAATTCCAAAGGTTCACCTGCTTTTGCCCTCACAAACATGTAATATTGGGTCTTTTCTCTCAATAAATAAATAAATAAATGTGTTTAATTTATTTGATTTGGTTTTACTTATCTACGTTTAGGACTTCTGATGAACCTTTAGGTTAATTTATGCAGAAATGTGCTCACAAACCGTCAAGCACCAATGTAAAGTGCATATTATTTCCAAAACTGAGATTTAGTATTAAGAAGTGTGAGACCTCTTGACTTAGGTAAGACATTTGAGTTGTGTGAACAGCTGAATAACACATTGACATGCATGAGTTGACTGAATAAGGAAAATAATCTAATCTTCAACCCCAGATGCACATTCTCTGAGGTAATGTATTCATTTATCTTATTTGGTATGAGGTCAGAGTTGGGGGGCAATATGAACTGCCTTGTTCACAGACCCTGTCTATTAAGAAGCAATACCGTACTGGTGGAATCTACAGCGGGGTGTACTAGGTGGTAGCCTGGGTTTTTTGTGTAACTGCTGAATCTCCACCGTGTCGATGGTACAGGTGTGGGTGGGAACCGTTCCGACAGAAATAGATGCTCTTTGAGAACGCAGTGTGGAAAACATTGGTGAATTAAACTGCAAGTTATGATCCAGCTAGGTGCTATTCAAAGGAGAGAAAATCAAAGGATGAGAGTACAGAAAGGCATCAGTGGAGCGATGATTGCATGATGTGACAGAGGTAGTATTGTAATAGCTCGACTTATATAGAGGTGGAATGACAGAGCTATGGATTGAGTGTTGAAACAAAATTGGAGGAGTGTATTTCTGAATCTAGAGAAAGAAGGTGAAAATAGTGAGGTCAGACTATTAGAAATGCAGGGAAGCAAAGTGGAGGAAGCAGACGAGAGACAGACAAAAATAAAACGAAAAGCATTTATTAGTATTTATATTGTATTTAGGTTGTGTTCTGATGCATAAATAGGAAGGATATTAAAACCACCTGCCTTATATTGTGCAAATCCCCTTTATGTTTCTACAACAGCTCTGCCCCATTGAGGCATGGACTCCACAAGACATAGCCAGCATTACGTTCTTCAGTAGTTTGTGCTACAGCTCTTCTGAGGGATCAGACCAGATGGGCTAGCCTTCTCTCTCTACATGCATCACTAAGCCCTGTGTGCCCTTGACCTGTCATTGGTTCACCAGTTGCCTTCCTTAGAGAACATTTGGTAGATAACGACCACTGCATAATCCAGGAACACCCTGCTAGACCTGCTTGTTGTTATGAAGATGCTTGGACCCAGTCATCTAGCCATCACATTCTTCCTTCCTCTGGCCACTTTATTAGAAACAGTTACATTTAGGGCATTATACAGACTCTTATCCAGAGTGACAGCAAAAGAGTTTTGCTGTTCACTCAAATAAATCCATAGCTAGTTCCAGAAGATACCTCATGTGAGGGGTTTTCAGCTGACATCTGCCATTCAAACACCCAGGGAAGTTTGTTCTTTGGCTTTAGTGCAGGATAGAAATAAGTTTGGTTTATTGTCTTCCAAAACATTTGAGTGACTATGGCACAAACTGAGCCATTCTTGAAGCTTGACGGATTCTTGGTACAGATCATTGACCATTGCTATCAGTGTGATGGGGCTGGTCCATTTTGGGTTTTGTAGGCCAGCATCAGGGTTTTGCATTTGATGTGCACAGCTACAGAAAGCCAGTGAAGAGAATGCAGTAGAGGAAGATGATGGAAGATGAGTCTACTTGGATGCATAGGAAGACCATCTTTAAAATGACGAGGGGCTGAAGTTTGAATTCTCTGGGTGTTGATGAAGAAACCTTCAAACCTAACCATGTCATCCACAGCTACACCAAGTCTTTGTGCAGATGGACTGGCCAGCATGTTCTCAAAGGCATTGGCAAGATGGTGCTGAAGAGCTGCACCTGTACCTGTACCCTTCTGTAAAGGCCCATTCTAGAGATACAGGTTTTTGTTACTGCAGTGCAGGTGTGAAAACGGTGAAGGTCGGAGAATCAGTTAAAGGCACACAGAGAAATAAAATGGGAGAAAGGAGTAGGAAAGACAAAGAGAGAGAGTGGAAAGACAGAAGGAGAGAGAGGTGAAATGAAATAGAGCGATAGCCGTTCTTCGGCGGCTGAGGGAGCGGCCTCTGTGGGCTCCTGCCATCACCATGGCGACGGCTGGAGGAGGAAGAGGAAGTGGCAGAAAATAGAAATGTGGTTTCGCTGAGCCCTGCAGTCCTGCGGCAACTCTGAGAACGAGAGAGCGAGAGAGAGGGGAGGGGTAGAAATGAGAGCAACATAGATGGGGTAAAGAAAAGAGAGAGTGGAGAAAAAGTATTGGAGGGAAAAGTGGGATGTGGAAAATATAGTAAGATAAATGGTGAAAAAGCTTGGCAAAGAAAGTGGAGGTGAAAAGGACAAAGAAGCAGGACATTGTAGAGAAGAGAGATGGCGAGAAAATTAGAGAGGAGAGGACAGAACATGAGAAGAGGGGAGAAAGGAGAGGAGATGAAAGAAAGGAGAGGATGGAAAACACAAAAGAAGATGGAAGGAATCAGACAGCAAGCCTTCTGAAGACAGGACAAACAAGAACAAGAGAGGAAGGGCTGGTGAAACAGAAAGAGACAGGGTGATCAGCCATAACATTACATACATTGTAGTTCTATAATCACAGGCTGTAGTCCACCTCTCTGCATACTTCTCCAGTGGTCAGCACCCCACAGACCACCACAGAACAGGTATTATGTGGGTGGTGGGTCATTCTCAGCACTGCAGTAACACTGACATGGTGGTGGTGTGTTAGGGTGTGTTGTGTTGGTATGGGTGTTTCAGACACAGCAGTGCTGCTGGAGTGTTTAAACACTGTCCACTCACTACCTAGACACTCCTACCTAGTTACTCCACCTTGTAAAGTCAGAGACAGAGGTTTGTGTTGGTCATCCTCTAATCCTTCATCAGTGCTCACAAGACGCTGCCCACAGAACACTGTTGGCTGGATATTTGTGGTTGGTGGACTGTTCTCAGCTAAAGTATGCAGAGAAACAGATGTAAAGAAGTTCACAGGTGCCATAGAATCCATTTGAAGTTGGACTCATAAAATGAAGTTGGATGAATAAATAGGAGAAATACATTACTAATACAATATCCTACTCTCGGCACTGAATGCAATCAAATCCTCACAGCAACCACCCCCCCCACCCCCACCCCTTAAAAATAAGCCCATCTAGCATAACAAGAACATTTCAATATTTGTTTTATTCCCAAGTCTTATAGAATAGTGCGGTTTTCCTGGTGGGGTGGGGTGTGGTTGGATTTCTAAATCTATCATCTTAGGATAGCTTGTAGCCAAGCGTGGATTTAACTTCCCCAGCACTTTCAGGCCTCAGGCCTCAGGTCTCTGGTTCAGGGTGGTTTACAGCCCTGGTATTTGGCCTTTCTTTTAGGGTGGGCCCGCAAACATTTTAATGGCCTCTGTTCTAGCTGGTTTACAGCATCGCAACAGCGCACAAGAAAGCTGCATACCTTAGCATGTCTTTGTTTTTAACACCATCACATCAAATTATCATCTTTAATAATTCACAATTCATACTAGAGATTACTGCAGCTAATCCTGGCCTGTCCTGTTCGCGATGGCTTTCAGCAGAAGTGTTTTGTTCTGACAGTCAGTCAAGCCATTATTAGCAAAAATAACTCAAGGTGGAGTAAGGGCCGTTATTATTCTACAAATAACCAAACCTAATATCAGAATGGTGGACCTGGATTACCCAGGGGTAAAACTCCTGAGGTGGATCTTGAATTGGTAACAAGGCCTGCTTCACTGCATCCTGTTTTACAATATCTAGCAGTCTCACAATAGTATACACTATACGGACAAAAAAATAGGGACACTTGCTCATTCACTGTTTCTTTGAAAAACAAGAGTATTAGAGAGTTTATCCTGCATTTGTTGGAGTAACTCTACTCTCCATGGAAGGCTTTCTACTAGGCTTTGGAACATTGCTATGAGGATTTGATTGCATTCACTGATAAGCATTATCCCTCATTCCTATGTCCCATTTCAACCAAAGGTATCGGATAAATCACCATCATTTCAGAGAACACAATTCTGGCATTAGACATGGTGCCAATAGGTTAATGTTTATTTGCTCCAGAGGGTCCTATTCTATTGGCAGTACTTCTCTACAGGGACTAGACAAGCTGTGTGTGCATTTGCACATCTTTGTCAGCAACGGATGTAATTAAAATGAGTTAGTGAATAATGTGCATTTATTAGAATGGGTGTCCACAAACATCAGGACATATAGTGTACGTGCTTTGCAGGGTTACTGTGCAACTGTGAAAACGAAAACTCTCAGCATCACCACAATTTTCCTGTGGCTGTTCTTCTATGATGCAGCCAACTTTCACTAGGGTTAGAAAGGCTTTCACTATGGGCTGGGCGTGAGTTCATTATCAGGGGTGAATGAAATCAGGCAAAACTGTTATGTAACAGTTTTGGGGGTTTGAATGTGTCCTGTTTTACTGCTTTGTTTTGGTTATAAAATTAGGAGACAACCGTGTTTGAGGTTCACAATATCAGACCTCCATGTACTGAACTCTCATTACTCAACTCTTCCAAGATAAATACAGTTCATCATTCTACTGCACACTTAAAAAGAGATGCAGAATATGGAGAAGAAGAGGAGAAGAAATTCAGTAAAATAGATAATAACAAAAGCTCCACGGTGATGGAGGCAAGAATTTGAAAAAGAGAAGCAGGACAATGGAGAAAGGAGGGGAAAAGGTGAATAAATGTATGTAGAATAGAAAAAAAACCCAAGATGAACAATGTAGAAAAGACTGGAAAACAAAAAAAGCACTATGAAATAAGAGATGGGCAAGACAGGTTTGAAAGAAAGAGTTTGAAGACAGGACAAGAGAGAAGCGAAGAGAAGAGAAGAGAAGAGAAGAGAAGAGAAGAGAAGAGAAGAGAAGAGAAGAGAAGAGAAGAGGAAAAAAACAAATGATGGACAGAAAGAAAGAGAGGTGTTGAATAAAGGACAGGAGAGATGTGGGCAAGCAGCCTGAAGATAGGACAAACTAGAAGAATGAGAGAAAGAGAGAGAGAGAGAGAGAGAGAGAGAGAGAGAGAGAGAGAGAGAGAATAATTGCAATGACCCTGGTGAATACAGGAGAGTAAAGGAGTGTATGTCGAGGAGACAGAGAAAGGGAGGGAGAGTGGAATATTCCAGAGAAAGGAGAAGAAGAGCAAGTGAACAGTGCAACCAAGAGGGAATGGAGAGAAGGCGAGGAGAGTGAAGGAGAGAAAGCAGAGGAAAAGAAAACAGTTGCGTACAATAGTAGAGACACAATGTGTGAAACTAATACGGCAGATTATATGACACAATAGTAAAACCCAACAGAGAGTATCTTAGCCCAGATCACTGACATCAATACAATACATACTGCAGGTTGGCTGAACTGCAATAACCACAGCACTTACAGGGTCTCGTATGTGTTTGTATGAATAGTGGAGTAAATATTGACTATTTTTTTCATTATTTGAAGTAGAGCAGATCGAGGCACTAAACTAACATGGGGTAAAAATCAGCACACAGGTCCCATACTTAAGTAAAAGTACAAATAGTCCAGTTTAAAAATACTTCAGTAGAAGTTGACAGTCCTTTTTTAATCCCAGTTTTCCTTTTAATTACCCAACCCCATTAGGATTCTCTGCCCATCATAACTGATGCTCCCAACACTAGGAGGGTGAAGACAAGCACATGAGTCCTCTGATACATGTGAAACCAGCCACTTTTCAAACTGCTGCCTTTGCATCATAGCTGGGCAGCCAGTGTACTGGGGGGGGCTTGCTGTTGCCTCAAAAATCAAACTGTCAGACGTGTTTTAAGCTGGGGTCACTACACCTTTGTCGAATTTTTGTGAGCATAATTGCATTCTTCTCAAATTTGATTAACAATTTCACAGCAGCGACATCCAGCAAAATACATTTTGCTTGTGAAACATTGTTTCTTGAATTTGTGAATTTGTGTCCACAAACAATAGTGTGACTACTCTGGTTGTTCTGACCTCTGAAAAGGTTGTCTAGCACTGAAGACCCAAAACAGAAGAGACAACCATTTCTTTCTCAGTGTCTCTAAATAAGCTAATAAATGAAAGAGACTGTGTTACTGTATTACAACAGATTATTTCTATGTTTTCACTGTTTATTATATGTGAGTTAGCCAGCATTCTTTTCACTCCTCAGCTGTAAAGGTTTGGCAAACAAATCACCCGCTGTAATTTTATACTATATTTCATACAGCCCTGACAGCAAGAGGACAGCTGACCACTGCTGACCCACTGATGGCAATGCTGGTGGTCCATTTCAACAACAACATTTTCAACTAATATATCAGACCTACTTATTATTATTTTCATCTCAGCCGTTTGTAATATTTGCCTTCGTGTATTTTCTAAAATAAAAGTCTTTGGGTATTTAAAATCTATTTGAGAAAAAAATTGCTAGATCTTGTGTGCTTGACAGTTGTGCACCCAGATGAATGCCTGGCCCAACTGTGGCCCACATCTGAGCCCCATGTGCCAAAATTGGTCCATTTGATCCAAATGTGTCTGCTGTCTGGGAAGAAGGTCCAACAGTCAGTGGGGTGCTGACCTAATCAAGCCAGCAGATCATTATATGCTGACTATCTGGGACATTACTGTATTAGACTGTATTGTTCCTGTGTGTTTACTGTTGATGGTGAGTTATTCACCATGCTAGTCACTAGTCACTGTAAATTTGAGTTAGAAGGACAGGGCAGCATAGACTGTGGCTGATATATTGTGTGGAAGAACAGATGGTCTCAGTATGTAATTGTGCACCTATAAAGTTTACTTACTTTCCAGGGAAAGCTTTCTTCTAGATCTTGGAGCATTGCTGTGAGAAACTGATTGCATTCAGTGAGGAACATAAGTGAGGTCAGGATGCTGGACGATCGCCATTCCATCTCATTCCCAAATAGGCCTTTTCTATTGACAATAAATCTCTAAAAGCTGTGTGTTTGTCAGCAATGGGTGTGATTTAAAGAAGCTGAACGCATTCATTAGAAGCAGTGTCCACAAACATTTGGACATATAGTGTAGCTTACCTTAATAAACTCAGTGCAGTCAGGTCAGCCAAAGGAAACCAATAACTGTACTGTAGGTATCTGTAAGGTAACAGAAACTAACCTTTGCCAGCAAAGACGCCGTTTTCCCATTTACACTTCATTACTTTTACAAAACACGGAATCCTGTCATAAACAACTCTATTGGCCTCCACTATCAAAAGCCCAAACTGGAGACGCAACTGCTAAAAGTAATCTACAGAAATATCATTACAGCTTCATAACGTCTTTGACTGTGTCATTTTCGGTCCATGCCTATTTCTCTTCTGTGTATAAATCAATATGTTGATTATTTGTTATACCTACTGGGAATGTAGAAATTGCACTGTTTGTTGACATGAAGTGACAAGCTAATGATCTCTCGGGTCTCTGTGGAGCTGCAGCTGCTGTAGGCTTACAGACGGAGTTAAACGAACAAAAAATATACACAACTGTAATCAATTATCCAAAACAGTTCCTTTCTTTTTTTAATTAAGTGCACTGAAGCCATAAAGCTCATATAGCAAACAAATAATAGGAGCTAATCGTCTGTCAATCATGTGAAAAGTGCCATCTTTGATTCATCTCACAGTTTAATGTATCTTTGAATTGATTTATCTTAAAGAATCTTTTTTTTTTATCTCCAAAACACAACAAATCTGTTTCTCTGCATACTTTGTTATCATCCTTTCACCCTGATCTTCAGTGGACCCCACTTGACCGCCACAGTGCAGGTATTATGTGGGTGGTGGGTCATTCTGAGCACTGCAGACACACTGAAATGGTGCTGGTCTGAGTGGATCAGACAGAGCTGTGCTGCTGGTGTGTTTAAACATTGTGTCCACTCACTGTCCACTCTATTAGACACTCCTACCTAGTTGCTCCACTTTGTAGGTGTAAAGTCAGAGAAAGGACATTGACTTTTTAACAATGTTTGTGTTGGTCATAGCTTGCATGGAAGACACAGATACTATGCCTTAGTCAGTGCCATGGCCATATCTATCATACCTATTTAATACCATATTAAATACGTGTGAGTTGCTATTGAATGCACTATCAACACTCCACCCCTACTGCACAATCTGCACAACTGAGCAAGAGTATTCAAGCTGCATGGGATGGATTATCACAGGACATCAATAGGAACTTCTACAACTGCATGCTGAGACATCTGGCATGTTGTGTTAAACCCGAAGCCATACTGAGAAACACTACTTCTGTATGTGTAGATCCTTAAATTTTGATCAAATCAGTCTAAATTTTTATAATTTATTGTTCCCGATAACCTTCTGGGTGCAACTATGATGTAATTGTTTTTTAGAAGACTTCACTGTGTGTGTGTGTGTGTGTGTGTGTGTGTGTGTGTGTGTGTGTGTGTGAGCGTGCGCGTGTGTGTGCATTTCATCTAGTGCATACAGCTGAGGTGTATGGAAATAACCCGGCTGATTGGCTGCTGCACTGATGTCTGGTCAGCTGTCTGGAAGCTTGGCCCATACTGAGGCTCCTATTCAGCAGACACGTGGCTGAAACAGTCTGCTTTATCTTACCGAGAGTGTGTGGGGCAGTCACTATGAGGGGGGTCTGACAGTGTATGTGTGTGTGCGTGCGTGAGTGAAGGGGGTTGGATCAAACAGCTGTGGTCTAGATGGACAGAGGGAGGGACTAGACTCAGCTTGGCAGATGGATCGGGCGTCCGGCCTTTCTTTCTAACTAACCCCCCATGCTCTCTCTCTCTTTTCTTTCCGTTTTTTATCAGGCTATCCCCCTCCATCAGGCTGTTAGAATACAAGTCTGTTATCTTATGAATGCTACCTTTCAGCCTCCAGCCTGCAGAAAGAGTTGTTTTTGTTTGTGTGTGTGTGTGTGTGTGTGTGTGTGTGTGTGTGTGTGTGTCTGTCTGTCTTTGTCATCATTTCTCATCAGTAGTCTTGGAGCTAAAGCTTCACAATAAATACGTTTTGTTTTAGATTAGACCTCTGGCTTTGCCTTATTCAGTGGTTTGGTCAAGTCTGAAGTCATGGGTATACAAGTGCCCAGTTAGGGTAATTCTAATCATGAGCTAGCAAATATTATAGCCAGTGTAATGCAGTGGAGGTAGAATATGTTAAACAACATGGACAAATATGCCCATCCCTTCAATTACAAATTAACATGCATGTTAGAGTAAAAAGAAAGGGTTCATATGTAGTGTAACTTAAAAAGTGTACTGAAATTGTGCTGAAATTAATAGTATAATTACTATTACTAAGCTACTTAATGTAGTAAAAGGTAGACATTGATATGATTTTACAACACTGCCATCCAGCGGATACAATCAGAATTACACACTATTCAATGAGGGGAATAAGGTGAAAGAGCTGAAGATGGGATTTGCAGAGTTTTAATTACAACAATTTGATCATTTAAAAGCTTGACCATGGTTACCTGTTAAATGTTTACATGTTTACATGTTTAAATGTTTACTAGTGGTTTCCCATTAGTTAAATGGAATTTCACTGTGTTCAACGTAGACTATTCCACTTGTCCTCTGGTGTTCATAGATGAAAGCCTCTCAGATTAAAGCACTGGCTGAGAGTATCCCACCTGTTCCATGGTCTGACTTGTCCTTTGGTGTGACCTGTTCCATGGTATAACCTTTTACATGGTATGACCTTTTCTGGCAGAGGAAAGGAGCGCCTGCTCCATGTCTTTCCACAGCTGGGACGTCCACCGAAGCACCACGGGAGCAAGTTGCCGGGAAACGAGGCGTACACAGCCAAACAACTCACTTCTGCCAGACAGCTCTTGGAGTGAATCATCTAGTATTGGTGTCTGCATTTCAGACACCCCCACCCACCGTACACACACAGACCGCTGGTGCTCTGACTGCATATGGTTCTCAGAGAGGCCTGCGTTAGTCGGTTGTGGCCTTGTGCCCCAACTCTAGCCAGAGGCTGTAGCTGCACAATGGATGCTCTGTGCTGGAGCTGAATGTTGCAAGGGGCTGAGTAGGTCCTTCTCCCTCCACATTTTCTCTCTTTTTAACATTCAATGGTCTCTCTACCGGTCCCTATGGGCCTTCAAAGTGGAACCCCTTAGCTAACTCAGCCTCACAAAGCAGGGCATTCTGACTTCTTCACCCGCAACCTTGCCCAGTGTCACAGGGCAACCGCTCAAACTGGCAGAAAGAGGGACTTTTGAAAACCTACTACAACTGAGATTGGATGAGGTCTGCTTCCCCTCAGCCAATCAAATGAAGTATAAGGCCAATACACACTGAAAATGTTTCTGAAGCATGTTTTAATTTGTTCACCTGACAGAACAGATATGCCTCGGTTTTAATCCAAGTTTCAGCTCACGTTATTTTTTTGTTTGTTTGTTTGTTTAAAATCTCACCTTTTATGACTCTGTATTTGAAATCTTAATCCACTTATACATTATGTAGCCTTAACATTATGACCAGCTCCTTGTAACACACTCATTGACCATTTTATCGGTCCATCTGTTTCTCTGCATACTCTGTTAGCCTCCTTTCACCCTGTGCATCAATAGTCCAGACCATTCTCAGCGCTGCAGTGACACTGACAGGGTGGTGGTGTGTTATTGTGTGTTGTGCTCGTACAAGTGGATTGCCACATATTTTTTTATATATATATTTGGTTACGTTAGGTCTTCACAAATATCAGACATCACATGGGTTTTGGTCCTGAGGAGGCCTGACTTTAAAACCCTTCCCTAGACGTCCTAAAATTGGGAAGTAATTACAAAACAGCCTGTGGATACACTTCTAATGACAGACAACACTGAGACTGTGTCAAAGATGTCCAGCAGTTAGGTTATGTTAAAGTCTGTGACATGCTCAAAAGTAAGTCCTCGAGTGAACATCAGCAGCCTACATTCAGTTCCAGCATCCTCAAGGGTACATTCTCGATATCATTTCTCCATTCCTCATGCTGTTTCTCTAGGAGAAAATGATACACTTGAACTTGACATGATGCGTCATTCTCCCAAAATAGGAGGCTCCATGTTGGCTGCCCACCATATCAAGGGGAAAATGGCACCTACACTTCTAATGCTGGCATAGTTGTGGTTTAAAGATGTTTCCTTTACGTAAAACACCAAAATGCAGCACTCAGATCTCTATAATCACTATTACTTCGTACTTATATGAATCTATACATTAGACCTGTTGAGTAAAGTACCTGTAGATGTACTTTATTTAACTTGCTCTGTTGTGGTTCCAAGCGAGGCAAGTAGGGACTAAAACATGATTTGTAAACCTTGCAGAGCACTGACCAGAACATCATGACACTATGTGTTGCATGGGGCAGCCGTGGCCTTGTGGTCTTGTGGTTAGGGAACTGGACTTGTGACTGGAAAGTTGTTGGTTCAATTCCCTGAACTGGCCTATCAAGCCACAAGGTGCTTAACTACCTAACTGCTTCCTGGGTGCCATGAATATCCCCCCAAGTATGCACTAGTGTATTAATACACACTAGCCCCCTAGTACATTCACTGGTGTGCATGTGTGTTTCACTGTGTTAAATGCAAAAGGTCTATATGTATGCTTTCATTTACTATGTTGTTAGTGTCGCTGTCCAGTGAAAACCATATAAAGTGAAGAGCTTATTTGACTAATTTTAAAGCATTTCTATTGGTCCATTCATCTAGAATTGTTTACAGAGGGCACAGAGCAGCAACAGGGTTCAAACCCAGCCAAAATAGAAAAATGGATAAAAACAGAGATACATGGTTTTCACTGGACAGCAGCTGTGTTGTGTTTTGAAGCTCCCAGTTAAACATCATTATTTCTACCAAACAGACTATTCGTTCTCTGGCTGAGCATGTAGGGGAAAGCTGAGTTAGATGGTTATCTTGCTGATGCTGCAATAATAACACTTCCAATTCATTGTATTTACATAAAGAATCATATAAAACATGAGACACAGAAGGTTATTAAAAATATTACTTTTACTCTCTTATTACAGTCATTTAAAAAATATATTTTTAATTCTGTTCAGATAATGTCACTTATAATCTATAACCTTCAACAAGAGAGAGTCCAGTATTTTAGGTACCACACAGTTTAAAAAAAAAACACACAACTGAACAAAAGCAAATAAACTTTCCACATTCATTGAAAAGCCATATTTTCATTGTTATATTTTTAAGAGGAAACACAGAAATGATGTGAGAAATGCAGCAGAATCAGATACAGAACTGCATTTTTGTCTAAAACTAACAAAACTCTAGATCTCTAAGCGTTGAACACTTTATGTAGCTTATGTCCAAACATTCTTGTATTTGTGTGCATATAAACATGCATTATGTGGACATTATATGCTCATTCTGTCTCTACTGTCCAGTGACTGCTCTGACAATTTGATTGCATTCAACCACAAAAGAGTTAGTGAGGTCTGAATATTAGATGATCACCACACCACCTCATCCCTAAGCGCCATCAACCCAAAGAACACAGTTACACTGCTCCACAGCTCAGTGCTGGGGGGCTTTACACTCCTTTAACCCAATGTTAATAAATGGTGTTTATCTGCTCCAGAGAGTCCTAATCTATTGGCAGTACTAGACAAAGGATTGGACAAGATATTTGGACATATAGTACAATGATGTATTTTGTATGACCAAAATGTAACCAAACTGATGAATTAAATAGTGAAATAAGTACATATGAACAAAAACACAAATAAATCATAAAAACAGCAGACAGAATACAAGGTCTATATCCAATTTAATCTGGTTTCACTGTCCCCATCTTCACCTTTGTCTCGGAAAGCCTTGACTGACTATTAGGTAGAAGCCTGGAGGATGGGCTTGCTGAAGGCCTGAGAGGAAAGCTATTGATTTGACCAGGAGGTCAGGGTGGGGGGCTGACAGCTGCAGGGGGAATGGGGGGAGGGTGCAAATCATCCCTGCTGCTGGAGGAGGGGTAGCCTCAGGGAGATTCAGGTGAGTATACCTGAAGCTTTCATGGCCTTCTGGATATTTGGATGAAGATGCTATTTTGAGTCCCTAAACGTTCAGATCAAAAACACTTTTATTGAGTATTCAGTATTTTATTTAGTATTTTATTCACTTACACTACATTTTCTAATTACATAAGAATAAAATATTGCAATACAAACATCTGCTATAAATGTAAACTTTAAGGTTAAAGGATAAGAGACAGAAGGGTTCACTGTAACTGGAAAAAAGTATAATGAAATTGACAGTCAGGATCTCAGTCAGACGTGTTTACTCACACTTACTAAAACATTATCAGAGCCAAACTTGTCCAGCAAAAAATGTACAAATGTGGTTGAACACTATTTTACATCATGAAATACAAATGAAAACATCCAGATGAATATAATCAGCAATCCTTTCCCTCTTTTTGAAAAGGCCATTTACAGGAAAGGTTCACGTTAGTGTACATTAATGTAACAATCTTTACTAATTTGTTTAATTAATTTAAAATGTGTAAATGTTGGCAGGACACTTTCCATTATATTTAATTGGGTCTCATTCACCAATATCTACTTAAACTCCTTCAGCTTATGGCCAGAGCATAGTGGACCACTAATGGCAAAGCTGGTGATCCGCTGGCATGTTGCGTTTTCTGGGCAGTTCTATATAACTAGTTAAACGAGTTAAATTAATAATTTTCAGTTTCAGCAACAACTGAATGATTATTATTTTCTCTATTCTCTACTTTTTTTTATTCTCTTCCAAAATAAGAGTCTCTGTGTTTTTAAAATATACTTGAGAGGATCAAAAATTGTTACATCTTGTTTCCATGACAATTATCTGGATCTGGGTGGCCTGAGGGTGGACCAGCAGTGGCCAACAGTGGGGTTCCGACCTTATCAACTATCAATATGCTGTTATATGTTCATTATCTGGGTCTTGAAAAAAGTCCTAACAAAAAGACGACATCAGATTGACTTTTAAAGTGCAGAATTGTTCACAGCTCTGCTCTTACATGATGGATACCACCATCCTTGTAAATTGGAAAAATCCCCCCTCCAAAAAAGAAAACACTGGGAAAATTCAGAATCTTCATAATGCCAGAAACTGCGTAAGTAGATTTTAAGACTAGATTGGTGAATACGGCCTAATGTTTTCAGAACCTGGCAACGTAACCTGCAGGGGTTGTGAGGCTCCACAGGCCCCATGTGGTGAAACGTTAAGTGAGAAATGCTTTGAGGATCCTTCCTCAACCTTTAGTCAGGCCCTCTTCTCCTCATTATTGGAGTAGCCATCCACAGGAGCTGGGAGGGAGAATGACGTCATGCGTGTCATCTGTGATTGCTGCCGGCATCTTCGCGTGTGTGCCTGGCTGTGAATTCAGCTGCCACGGCTAACGGAACCATTTCCGTGATTAACGGTCTCACCGACCCCATCAAACACCCGGCCGCGCCACTTCCTGCCTGGCGTTCCTCCCTCTCTCCAATATTCTCTCTCTTTCTCTCTCTTAGAGTGTGTCTCAGCTGGCTGGCGTGTCATTTCAGATAGCCTAGTGTGTGTGCGCGAGAGATTTGTATGTAAGAGAGTGAGTCGATGTGTACAGAAAATGAGTGTATTTGTCAGAAAGCATGATGGACCATGTGCATGCGTGTGTGTGTGTGTGTGTGTGTGTGTGTGTGTGTGTGTGTGCATGCGTGCATAGTGTGTCTGATTGGTGTTCAAGGAAAGTGCTATTCATTCTCTCGCGGTCTGCATGGTAAATGCTTATGTCTCTATGGTCTTGCTGAAGGTGTCCTTGCCGTAGGCTGAAAGGTACAATGGACTGTTTACCTTCAGCAATCAACACACTCCTGAAGACACTGAAGCACAACTACCTGCCTCTCGTATCCATCTGGAGATCGAAAGGACCTAGCTTCAGGAAAGCTCTGCCCATTTTTCCCTTCACAAATGCCGGAAAAGCTCTTGAGAATAAAACACTATTATGTGTGTGGGTGGGTAGCTGGTTATTTTGTGAGGTATAGTGAAGTCTAGTAGCTTAGAAATGTAGTAGCTGCATTCCTGGTTTGTGGGAATGTGGCACTGGACTTTATTCGGTTCTCTCCTCATTCCGGTTTTGCACATTGCAGGAAGGTATATGCCGTTTTCTAGGCTTCATAACTCAGGATCAGAGTAACCTACAGACATTTCATACACATATCATAACAAACTACAAGTCTCGTCCTATCTCAGCTTTCCAACTGAATTAAATTCCATGGTGAGTTTACTGCTCTGTCCACATGTATACACTCAAACCCCAACTGACCATTTGTGTTTATTGCTCACACAGTGCTCAATTGTGAGCACATCTTATTTGGACGGCTATCAAGTATTTTGAGCATATTATTAAAAATATTCTTGTCAATCTATTCGTTACAAATAACTCCAAATCTAATGATAATAAAAAAAAAATGTAGGCACAAGTAAAATATTTATCAAATCATATTCAAATTCATATAAATATTCTGTCAATAATTTTTACATCTCAAATGAAGACAAATTTAAGTAGCCTAGGATCTCTTCTAAATAACAATATCTGGTGTGTGATTGTCTCCTATACATTATTTTTTCTTTCTTTCTTTTGTGAATAAAAGTACATCAAACTATGAAAACACCCCACAAATTAGCAGACGCTTCTAAAGTTTAACTTTCAGTGGAAGTCAGTGTAAAAAGGTTTCATTCCAAGTCAGTCAGGAGAATTTCTATTAGTCCATTCATCCTGAAATTTAAAACAACTTTACTGTAGAAGGATTAAACTCTTAATAATTTTATTCCAAGTCATTTTGGAGCATTTCTATTGGATATCTGTTTACACATACACTTACTTAGTGCCTTTCTGGATACCCAAGGAAGCTTTACTATCACACTCAGCACTCAACCAACACACACCAGCGAGAAGCAACAGCCAATGGAGCACAGTGTACTCTCTAATGGAAATGACCATCCAACTACAGGAGGACAACATTGAGCACTAGGGGGGGTTCACTCAGGATAGAGTACCAACCGGTATATGGGCATACAGACATACATTCACTTACTTACACACAATTTAGAGGAGCCAATTCACCTCATCTCCGTGTTTTTGGAATGTGGGAGGAAACTGGAGTCCCTGCAGGAAACCCAAGCAGACACAGGGAGAACATAGAAAATTCAACCAGACAGGGTCTCAAACCCAAGACCCCAATGCTGGGAGGTCTGGGAGGATTTTCTTCCATATATTTGATTTTTGTCAACTGTGTAAAATATGTTTCAAATTATGTCAAAAAATTAAAAGCAGCAAAAATGGAGATATAATCAAAAAGTTTGAACTTCAAAATGTGTCAAACAATGCTATGAACTACTGACTAAACCTGAACACTCCAAGGATTGAAGACCCAATATTTGATTTACTTTTTACAAGAACAATGTAACTGACAGCGATGGACAAAGTACAAGCCTTCTGCAGTTGTACAGCACTAAATAAAACTCTTTCTACTTTATGTAATTATGGTATTATAGTTCTTACTGTTATTATATACAATCTGAGCTAAGGTATGAACTCATAGATAATAAGGAAATCTTAAGGCACAGACAGGATACTGTAGTGTGCACTTGTGATAGATATTAGTGCATTACACACTAATGTTCAGGCTAGAAAACACTTAATGAATTCTACTTTGTTCATTGTATTATATTTTACTTAAGTCTGCAACTCAACTCAACTGAAATTGAATAGTTGGTCTCTTGTTTTCACCACTCTATTTACTCAAGTCCACAAGTATTTGGACATAAACAAATACTGCAAAAACTGCAAAAGAGGCCAAATGAACAATTTGTCACATTCCTAAAAAGAAAAAAATCCACTGGCCACCTCTGTAACATCTGTAATCCTGGGAGATCATGACCAAGGGCACTGCCTGGCCTGGGCTTCCAGGAATATATCTTTTAATGAGGCCCAGACATTCAAGCATAACCCCCACCGCAATCCGAAAGCGAAACTGTCTGCCGACTGAACGCAACACCCCACCACCTCCCCCTCGATGCCCTTGATCATGACAAGTATTTGAGCAACTAGTAACTATTTTCTTGGTGAAGGAAAAAAATCACAACATCTAGTCAAGTTAAGAACAGTCTTGATGTGGTAGGCATATCACTGTCAAAGTCTGCAATCAAGAGATGTCATTAATAACATTAATATTTTAAGATGCACAACCAGTGCTTACACCCCAGAACAGAAAAGTCAGATTAGACTGATAGAAAACATGATGAATTCTGGAACAGGATTTTAGACAGATGAACCCAAGACTAAACGAAGTATGGAAAAGAAAACGAAAGGTTCATGATGCAAAGAATACAACACCATCTGTCAAACATATTGGAGGCACTGTTACGACATGGACATGTGTGGCTGCCAGTGGAACTGGGTCACTGGTGTTATTGATGATGTAACTGCTGATTGAAATAGCTGGATAAATTCTTAAGTGTGCAGAGGTCTGTTTTTTCAGATTTTTAAAGATTGTGTGCTTATTGGAGACGTAACTGAAAGCAGCAAATGAAAGCAGCTGCAGTAAAGGTCTTTTTGAAAGGCCACAGTCACAGTCAGGGCTGTGAGCTGGGACAGTGGGTCATGGTGGGGGCCAGAAATGACCAGGAGACTTTTCACCAGTAAGCCATAAGTTGGGAGACATTTTACTATAGCTGAGGAACTGTGTGTATGTACTGTGTGTATTTTGTTTGTAGTATTTATAGTATTTATGTATTGCACACCCCTAGCTCCTGTTTAGCATTTAAATTACTTTAAAAAGTATGTCTTGATTCTTAATTTAACCTGTTAATTGTATTATATATTACTTGGATATATTTGACTGTGGTTGGGCTTCACAGAAGACACCAGAGATCAGAGCCAGACACATCTAATGTAACTGATGCGGTAGTCCCACCACCTTCTCCCAGCCCAAGTGTGTCTCAGACCCCCTTCACTGAGCTTAGAGCACAGAAACAAAGCGGGTGTGTAGAGTATTTCAACTGTAAATGCAGTTCATGAAGTGAAGTTCCAATAAAACTCATCTCCTCCATGTAATGAACAGAAAGTGTGGAATGATGCAGGTCCTGCCGACAGTCTCTTCCCGTCAAGGCTGTCAGTCACTTCATTCCAAAGTGTAATCCCACCATCTTCTGTTATAGCACAATGTTGTTGTTTTTTTAAATAAATGCATTTTAGAAATAAAAATGTGTCAGCAGGAGCCCAGGGACAACTAACGGTTGGAATTACAAAAGTACTGGATGGAACATCATCCTTGACAGCACAGTTCCACTGCTCTGTTGCTTAACTCTGGGGGGCTTTATACCCCTCTAGTCCACACCTGGCATTGAACATTGTACCAATATATTCATGTTTATCTGCTCCAGAGAGTCCTATTCTATTGGACACAGTGCGTCAGCAACGGAGGCAACGTAAAACAGCTGAATGCACTCATTAGCCATGGTGTCCACACACTTTTGGACATGTAGTGTAGATGTCCAGTTTGTGCTTGATGAACAGCACGGCCAGTAAACAGACTGGGCCAGCTCGTGTTTATGTGTGGAAGCAGTGGGCCTTCTGCACAGGACCCCAACCCCAAGCTAGGGGTTCAAACCGCCCTTTAGCCGTCTTCTGCTCCCCACAGTTGGCCTTCCACTGTCCTCCTCTTCCTCTCCTCTCCTTTTCCTCTCCTCCTCTCTTCCTCTCTGTTCGTTATCTAACCCAAAGGATTCTTCTCAGCACTAAGAGAAAAAAATCAGTGTGCTGTTACCCCCCTCTTACCCTCCCCTCGTTGGGTTGTGTGTGTGTGTGTGTGTGTGTGTGTAGGTCCCCACTGCCTCGCTCTGCTGCTCTCTCTCTCTCTCTCTCTCTCTCTCTCTCTCTGCTGGCTCGGCTTTCATTCCCCCCCTCCCTCAGGGGAATAAAGGTCATTGCGCAAATGATTACTCAGACCTCGGTCGCCATGGAAACGCGGTCATGTGACAGGGACAGGCACGCATGGAGCACAACAAAGGAGGCGATTAGTAAACCAGCGATGGAAAGCTATTGCCTGGCTCTGCTGCTCTCTCTCTCTCTCTCTCTCTCTCTCTTCTCATCCTTTCTCTCTCTTTCTCTGTATCTCTTTCATTCTCTCTTTCTCTGTATCCCTGTTTCTTTCTCTGTCTCACTCTTTGTATCTCTCTCTCTCTCTCTCTCTCTCTCTCTCTCTCTGTGAGTTTCTGTCTCTATCTGTGTGTATGTTTCTCTTTCTCTTCCTTTCTCTCTCTCTGTGAGTTTCTGTCTCTATCTGTGTGTATGTTTCTCTCTTTCTCTTCCTCTCTCTCTCTCTCTCTCTCTCTCTCTCTCTCTCTCTCTCTCTCTCTTTGTCTAAAGTGGCAGTTGTACTGTTAGAGAGTACCTCACTGGCACGTATTTGGCAGAGTATCCTGTGCTCTGTTCTAACCGTCCAGCCCTATCTGACATTTCCTAACCCTGTTTAACCGAACAACACACTTCATTATTGAAACTCTGAGGAGCATCCAGAGCAAACACCTACAAAGAATTTCATTTCCTAAAAACTGGTTTTAAAAGAACAAAGATGTCTATTTTAGAAAATAAACTAAGAATAATATTACAAATAACTGTAACTAGGTCTGATATAATTTTTAAAGGTTGACACGCTGCTAATTACTGACTAACAACAGATAATAACAAGAAAGAATAAATTAATAAACTGGACTCTGAGAGGAACATGAACAATAAAAATGGCACTCTGTTTAAATACCCTGCTTAACTACTGGCGGACCACCCAGAAAATACTAAGCAACACGCCAGTGGACCACCAACTGCCATCAGCAGGCCAACAGCGGTCCGCTCTGCTCTTGTTATCAGGGTAGGAAATCTGGAGAGCTTTAATCACTGTATTAGACTAAAAACAAGGTAAGTTGATCAGAATAATTTGCTATGCACAGTCTAGGTGTGACAAACACATAAACATTTAAAACTGTGATATTGCCCATGCACAGAGGTGATGACTAGTGCATACTGACTTTTCAGGGGGCAAAACAAGAGTTTTGACTTGAAGTTTTATTCCACATCCTTTTGAGAATTGTTTTGTCCATTCATTGGGAATTTTGAACAGATAAGGAAATTTCAGGTAACCTGAACAGTTCATATATATTGTTCAGTTATTATGAGTCCGAACAAAACCAGCTCAAGAATCAGAGTTCTTTTGGTGGAAAAGGCCTATTGGAGAGCTAGCTAACCAAATCTAAAGCACCCCATTCAGCCAGTGGAAAACTTCTGAAGGCAGTAATTAGTTGGATCAGGTGTTATGGATTAAGGTTGAGCAGGAGCAGAGTTTGTGATCCCTGATCAAAACATGCACTATTAATAATAGTATACAGTATATACCTTATAGTATTAGTGTACAAACCTGCCAAACCCACATTATTAAGATTAGTTTATAGTGTAAACCTTATAGTATTAGTGTACTTACCTGCCCAACTTGTTTTTGTTATAATTAAGAATTCATTGTTCCATCAATGATGATAAGCAGTCCTGTCTTATACTGCAATCACCATGTTCCACGGATGGAATTAGGATTTTATACTGGAATGCAGTGTTTTTCTTTCTTCAAACATAACTATCCTCATTTAAACCAAAATATTGATTTTGGCTTCAATTTTGATGCAATTGCAAATCACATGAATTCCAATCTGGCTGTTTAGTCTCATTGGCACATATTTAATGTATTTAATGTGTATCAGATTTTAGTACCACATATGAAAGCGGCCCAAATTGGAACTGAAAATGTCAGATTCTATGTTTTTGCTGTTCACACTGCCACCCTGATAACACATATGATCGGATTTGGGCCACTTGTATTTGCTGTGTGATTGTAGTCTCAATCTGAATACAGGTTATGAGTAGTAATAATGTTGTGGCTCATCAGTGTGTCACACAATATCACAGTCCTGTCAAACTACATAAAAGCAGAGTGTGTATTTAATTCATTTATAGTGCTGTTTTTTGGTTGTTTCATGTTTTCAGAATAAAGGTTTCAGGATCACAAACTAAACGATAGAGTAGGATCTCAAATATTTCAAAGCAAACCTAACTGAGACACTTTTGATGTGTGTGAGTATGCGAGTATACTAAGTATGTGCACATGTATGGAAACTGCTCACATGTGCTATGTGTGTGTGTTTGCTGTATCAGATTGCCTTTGAAGCACCAAAAGACGTGTGAGAGGGCCCTGACTGGAGTCTGGGCACACATACACTGTTATGACTGCACAGCTGTTTCTAAAACTCAGCAGCCGACAGAGAGGCCTGTGACTTATTTGGAAGGTGTGTGTGAGGGGTGGAGGGGGTGTGTTACTGGAGGTACATACTGTATGGTTTATAATTCCCTAAAACTGACAAGTGTTTGGAATAGACCATGGTAATGATGAGTGGAGCCAGCAAAGATGCAAGGAAAAAATATCATGCCAAAAAACAGAAATATACACTCATCAGCCATGATATTATGACCACCTCTTTGTTTCTACACTCACAGTCCATTTTATCAGCTCCAATGACCATACAGAAGCACTTTGTAGTTCTATAATTACACACTGTAGTCCATCTATTTCTCTGCATTTCACCCTGTTCTGCAGTTGTCAGGACCGCTAGTCCTTCATCGGCGCTCTCGGGTTGCTGCCCACAGGACGCTGCTGGATTTTTATGGTTGGTAAAGGTAAAGGTGCTCATTGACCCACTGTCTTTTGCTCATAAGAGAATCTGTCCTCTATATTTAACCCATCCACACATTGATACACACATACACAAGTGAATTCACACACTAGGGGACAGTGAGCCCACATGCTCGGAGTGGTGGACAGCCCTGTCCAAGGCACCTGGGGAGCAGATGGGGAGTTAAGCACCTTGTTCAAGGACACTTCACTCATGTACTGCTAGTTCAGGGATTCGAACCAGCAACCTTCCAGTGGACTTATCGCCGATAAATAATCTCAGTTAAATACTCAGATTCACTCATACCAGTGCAAACACACAAATACCACGTCTGTGGTGGTCCTCTGCAGTCCTGACCATTGAAGATAAGGGTGAAAGGAGGATAACAAAGTATGCAGAGAAAAATATGGTCTACAGGCTGTAATAATAAAACTACAAAACACTCCTGTGTGGTAAGAAGAGCCGATAAAGTGGACTATGAGTGTAGAGACAAGGATCATAATGTAATGGCTGATCGGTGTATGTAATTTTGATGGGAGTGGGGGGGCTCACATACCTGTTTACAACCCTGTTATCTTGACTCAGAATGAATTTCTGATGAACACTCTGATTTCCTTTAATTCAAGAGCTTTTGGGGACCAAAAAAAAATCTGCTTCTATTGGTTGGTTTACATCACTATGACAGGCTCAGTTATAACACTGTAATTAAGTCTTAGCGGATATAGTTGGTGATCTCTTGTTGTGTCCTTTTATCACAGTGTGCTGTCAGCAAGCTACAGTTAGCTTTCAGCTTTGTCTGTTTGGGTTTGGCTTTTTCAAAAATAGCCAGTTCTAGTGTGTGTTTTTCTCCAGTTTTGTTCAGTGGATTTAGTCAGGTTTATTTTGGATACTGGCTCAGAAAAAAGCCAAGGTCATGGTTGGCTTCCCTGACCTAGTTTGCTAGGGGTGATGGACTGCTCTCCAGTATCAACAACACCATTTTCTTTGAAGTCATCTTTGTGATTTATCACTTTGATTTTCACTAGGGCTCTCACTAATGTATAACAGTTTCTAGGTTTTGGAATTGGTTTACTGGATATTTGAAGGAGGACACAATTTGTTGTTGTTGTTTTAAAAAATAAATCTTTAATTAGATATGACCACATATAATAATTGTAAATATTTTGATATTTTAGATGCAAATATCATGTTGACCAATATGAACACTAAGAATGGCACATACTAATGAAAATTAGATGGTATAAAGCCCTCAGCACTGAGCTGTGGAGCAGTGGAACTGTGTTCTCTGACGGTGCTCCATCCAGTACGTTTGGGATGAGTTGTGGTGTTGGGGATTTTTACAGAGTCTTATCAGTTAGTGTTGCTGTCCTCTTGTTTGCAGTTTCAGTACCATGTGATTTTAGCCATCTGAAGAGACTTGCTTGGAGTTGGGCATGAGGTGGGGAGGTGATCATCCAACATCCTGACCTCACTAACAATACTCCAAAATCTAGTAGAAAGCTCTTATCTCGACAGTAGACATAGTTACCCCAATAAAAGCAGGATAAACTGTTTTTAAGAAACAATGAATAAGCAGGTTTCCCAATACTTTTAGCAGTGTAGTAGTTGATGGTAGGACAGTTGCAATGGACAATTGATCTTAAGAACAGGTCTAAATTTTTAACATTAGGCTAACTTAGGTCCTAATCACACCTGAGTTTCCTGAGTGATCCAATGACAAACGTTAGCCAAAACGCATAGCTGTGTCTCCTTTGACCACATTTGATTGGATTTCTCACATAATTCCCAATGGAGGGGGGCATAGTGTGCGCAAATTAATTTAACTGACCGTAGGCACATATTTTCACTTGTGAATCAGCCACAAGTATCACCTTTATCCTTTAGATAAGTTTGTGATTGCTGCGTGCTCAGCTGACTGTGCAAGGGTGGACAGTGTAGTCTTGTGGTTGTTATGTACTCTATTTGCCAGCTGCAACAGTGTTGTGGTTGATGTGGGCAGTGCTTTGCTGTCAGGTACTCATCACGGCTCTTTGGTATTCACACTACATGCATAATGTGGTCATATGCATCTCTGGCTACCTCTGGATGTGGTTTAAGTGATCAGATTTCAGTGCATCCTTGAGATGCACTGTATCCCATTTACACCAGTATTTTGTGCACTTATAATCCGATTACCCGGGACACATGTTAATCTAAGGTGTACAGGGCCTTAGTTAACATAGTTAGGGCTAACCTTTAACCAGAACATTGCCTTTTCATTCACAAAAGGCAAGTAATTTTATAGTATATACAATAAAAAGGGCTTCAATGTTTCAGTCTGGGCTTGTGTGTGTGGTGAATGAAGGCCTTGTGCACATCTGTGTGAGAGTGGGTCTGGTGTCCCTGGTGGCTTGCCTGATTGACTGAGTGGTGGAGTGACCAGTCTGAACATCAGTCCTTTAGGGAGGCAGGCCGGCAAAGGCTCAGGTGGGGGTCTGCTCTTGAAAAAACCTATTTAGCAATGCTGAGCCAATAGCCAGGGTGTATTCAATTTGGGTTGCCAGATTTGCCCCAGAGTCGCCTGCCATGGGACATTTGAGAGGGAGTCTGGAATCAGGAGAGTGGGTGGGGCATCTCAGATTGAGTGACAGCTTGAAGGTGATTGACACATGGGGGAAGGGTAAGGAGCCAGATAAGAGCTGGTTTTTGATACGTTAATAGAACAAGCTACCCCAAGCTGATGAATTTTCCCACTTCATGCAGAATTCTTTTAGCTATGTGGTGTTTCAGCATCAGTCTTTGTACACAGTCTTGAATTTTCCTCAAGCCCCCCTGACAAATAAAGATTTTATAGTGGTTTCTATGTTGGAGAGCTCTCTAGGCCCTGCTGCAGCAAAGAAGCCCCAAGCCATGGCACTTCCACCACCATGCTTCACAGCTGGTATGAGGTTCTTGTGTTAAAATGCTGTGGTTTGGTTTGGCCAAACATCTCTTCTATTACTGTGCTCAAATAATTCAGCTTTGGATTTCTCTGTCCAAAGCAAATTGTTCCAGAGGTCCTGGTCTTTGTCTAACTGTTCTCTGGCAAATATTAGCTTTTCCCTGATGTTTTTTTTTTCATTGCACACCTCCCATCTTTTGTTGGTGGTAGATGCTGCACTATGACATTAACTGTGGCAAGTGTTATCAGTGAATCAGACACAGCAGTGCTGCTGTGTGTTTATAAACTCTATTAGACTGTGTTCAGTGGAGTTTAGTAAATGTGAAAGAAACAAGGAGGTTATGTTATGGCTGTTCAGTTTATATAGAGAGTATGAAGGACAAAGATATAGTAAACAGTGCATGTTTGTGTTTTTGGGTATATACTGCAGTACAGTTTAGAAGATAAATCACAAAGGATGAGCAGGTGTGTATGTGCGTCTTGGTTTATTAAGGCTATATGAGGTGGACTGTGTGTATTTGAACAAAGCCTGCCAAGGTAGTCAATCAGAGGCTCAAGATGTATATATATATATATGTGTGTGTGTGTGTGTGTGTGTGTGTGTGTGTGTGTGTGTGTGTGTGTGTGTGTGAGTGAGAGAGAGAGAGAGAGAGAGAGAGGCTGCTCCTCTTTTGCAATGAGGCGTGGGCCTATTTTGTGAGTGGTTCAGGAGGTGATGAGGGCAAAGAGTTCAGCTCAGCCGCCGAAAATGTTCCATTATGTTCCAATTACCGTTGCAGCCGACGCGCGTGGCAGCCTCACTCCGGCAGACCGAGGTAGAGGTAGAGAGGGAAAGAAAGAGGGAGGGAGGAGAGAGGATTCGTCCTCTCTGTCTCTGGAGAGTTCCGTGTGTACGGAAGCGGGAGAGGGACATGCAGGGGTCATCCTGTCCCCTGGTCGTGGGTACGGCATGTGGGTTCAGCATGGAGGCTGGGTAGAGGAAGATAGAGTGATTTAATGAGTGAAAGAGTCTTTCCAGTCTCTGGCACCTTTTCTCTTTAGTCAACATCTGCTGCTTCTTCTACACAGCCTTTATTAAGTGATTCAGACAAAATTCAGCTCTACATGATTTTCCATTTCCCCAGAAATTCTCAGCCATCACATTTGGTGCATTTTCACACCTGAATGTCTGGAACAAGGACTCAAACAAGAGATGTTTACATGTGAACGTCTGATCTGGTCAGGTTCAGTTTCACATTGCATTTTAGTAAAAGCATTAAAGAACCTGATATACATGATGAACACTATATGGACAAACGTATTGGGACACTGTCCATGGAAGATTTCTAACTACATTTTGAGCATTGCGCTAAGGATTTGATTGCATTCAACAAAGGGGAGGTGAGTGAGGTAAGGATGTTGGATGGTTACAATATTAATTCAAATCTAGTTAAAATAGTTTCAAACTTAATCTCTTAGTATCAGGCAGCCTGTTTTATGTAATAAAAGTGCTGAATGGGGCTCACTAATATTTGATAGTTGAATTCTAGGTCACAGAACTAGGCCAGGTTTTTGTTTTGTATTTGTTTGTCATTCAGGTCATGGTAGGTGAACTGGCCCAGCTAAATTGCCCCTAGGTGTGAGTGTGTGCCCTACCTTGCGATGGACTGGCACCCTGTCCAGGAGGTGTTCTTGTGCCTGATGATTCCAGGTAGGCTCTGAATCCACCGTGACCCTATTCAGGGCAAAGCGGATGAGATAATGACTGACTGACTACCCAGCTGTACAGTTGCAGTTCACCATCAGTACATACATACATACATATCAGTTTCAATTGTTGATAACAGCTCATGTCGTCTTTAACTTTGTTGTACTGTATGTGCTCGTTGCTGGCTAGGCAGAACATTGTTCTCTGTATTATTCAAGGTCCTGGACGTAACCATAAAGTACAAAATAGTAGACTTTGAAAGAGTTGTTTGCCTTGAGAGGGTCTTTTGTACACGCTGTTTTAAGAAGGCATACACAGATGTACAGCTCCTTATTCCATTGACCCAACAAAGAGAACGGGCAGGAAATATCACTAAAATAACTGGAAAAGGCTTCTGGGTGAGCTATATTCCCATTTTCCTATACTTGAAACCATTATGCGAATTGTGACTTTCTGCCACCAGTTAAGCTCCGCCCACAAAACACATCGTCTCTGTTTACAAGAACAGAAATGTTCTATATGAGCCCCATGACACAACAGAAACAACAATCACTGTTTGTATCAAATGAACTGAAATTTGACGAATTAACTAGTCATTTCTTGCCTCAATTTTTAAAGCAGAACATAAGAATGTAAAAATGCACCATTATTTCCATTTATTTCTCAGCTGTTCTTTTTCTCAGTTATCAACTGATGCTTCAGTTTTTTGGGGGCAGAAGAACTTGCCAGAAAAGGACAGGTTGTCCCACTCTAATAACTAAAACCTACAATTTTAACATGCTTAAACATATGCAGACTTGATCATCATTTTAACAGTATAAAATAAAATTTGAATCAACTGCAGCACATTAGCTGCAAATGATTAGACCTTAGATAAGACCTCAAGATGAGTATAAAAGTCTCCAATAATCTTTAAATGGGTGCTTTGGACAATTGGGAAATTGGGAATTCCAAAGTTGAATTATTTGGGCACAGTAAGACAACCAAACCAAATACAGCATTACAAAACAAGAACGTCATACCTGTGAAGCATGGGGGTGGAAGTGTCATGGTTTGGAACTGCTTTGCTGCAGCAGGGGCTTGAGGAAAATGTAAGACTGTCTGTCCAAAGACACCTGTTACAGGTGTTTATGGGGTGTGCAGACTTTTTCACATAACTGTGTAGCCTGTTTGTGTGTGAATGTGTTTATGGGGCTATAAAATCCAATGAAAAGTGGAGCTTCTCTTTGGGAAATTGGAAGTTTGATGTGGAATGAGAGGAGCTGGACTAGCAGACCACTACCCGTCATTTCTGCCATGTTTACATCACATGACTAGGCTGCGCATTAAGATGGTTCAAATAGATGCAATTGGTCTTGGGGTTATTTTTTAACTAAGTTAAAATGTTGACTCGCAGCCAACAGACTTCGGAAACCTCTCTCTCTCTCTCTCTCTCTCTCTCTCTCTCTCTCTCTCTCTCTCTACAGATCTTCAATTAGCTGAGATTAGAGTGAAAAAGGAGGGAAAAGAGAACATTCACCCAAGTTCGAAACATTTGCCTACCCTGTCAAAGTTGTAAGTCATTTTAAATGGTCAATAAAACTGGCCAAGGGAATATCACTGGGGGGGTTTATGGCATTGACTGGAAAGATTAAAGAAAGGGAGAGAGAGAGAGAGAGAGAGAGAGAGAGAGAGAGAGAGAGAGAGAGAGAGAGAGCGTAAAACAAAAGAAAAGGAGGGAAAGCACTGAGAAAAAATAAGGAAAATATTGGGTCCTGAAAAGTCCACCCACAGCTGCCTCTTTAAAAAACTTCATTCTGTTTCCCCAGCCCTGTGTGTGTGTGTGTGTGTGTGTGTGTGTGTGTGTGTGTGTGTGTGTGTGTGTGTGTGTGTGTGTGTGGCTCCGTCGGCTTTGTCCCTCAAAGAGGTTTTTTTTCTTCCTTTTGCTTTTTTTCTCCTCTCTTTTTTTCCTGGAGAGAGAGGCTGGCGCCAGCAGTCTGGAACAGGGCTGACAGGATTTGAATTATAGAAGTCGAGCAGGAGGAGAGGGAGGGGTGAGAGAGGGAGAGGGAGGGTGAGAGAGGGAGAGGGAGGGAGAGAGGGGTGAGAGGGAGAGGGAGGGAGGGGTGAGAGAGAGAAGGCGAGAAGGTGGGGGGAGAGAGATTCAGTGTGTGTTTGTGTGTGTTGTGTGTGTTGAGTGTGTGTGTGTGTGTGTGTGTGTGTGTGTGTGTGTGTGTGTGTGTGTTAAGCAGAGAAAAAGGTCGTTATTTCAAAGACATCGAAGTCACACAGGCAATTCGTAGTGGCGATCTCGCTCTACACTTTACCAACCAACACGTAAAAGCCAACATTTCACTTATTGTTCCAGCTAACATAACAGCATTGGCCTTGGGAATCACCAGGCTTGGACCAGTCAGAGCAAGTTAATGTTTATATACCTGATTCGGAATTTCCGTCGTTCCTGTCATTCAAGAATGTTTCCAGCATTTTGGGTCGAGCTTTGAGCTTTTCAGTCTGTAGTTCAAACACTTTTAAATTTTATTATAGAAGCAATTTTAAAGAGCATCACCAGTGACATTTTAGCACCACCCCCTTTCTCTGCACTCTTCAGGTCTGGAGGATTGGCCGGTGGTCATCATGTCGGAACTGTGAGCAACTAATTTTATTGTAAAACGGTGCCCGTATAGCATAAGGTTAGCTAGTTAAGTTAGCCGTCACTGATCATGGCCGACTGTGAAGCATTATCACACCGACTACAGTCTTCCTACAAAATCACTAGATTGTTATTACCATGTTGCTACCAGCCTCCTCTTACATCAGTACTGTGGTGTAGGTCACCAGGGCCCTTATGAGTCAAAGACTATCAAAGAACTCCCAGACAGTTTTCGCTACATTTTTCAGTAATTTCACTCGTGTTGCCCTTTAACTCTTACAACTTTGCTACATTTACATGCTGTTTTCTAGACTTCATAACTCAGGATCAAAGTAACCTACAGAATAAACAAAACACATACACTGATCAGACCAAAATACAAAAAGGTAAACTGACCTTTTTAAAAACAACCTGCCTCCACTGACAGCGTAACCAGCAAGCTGATTGGCTGTTTTTGTTGAAGGGCAAGACTTTATGTGTAATAAAATGCAATCGTGAGTGTTATAAACACTTTCAACTTGTGATGGGTTTCCTCATTTACAGTGTCTCTGTGGAGGAATTTTGATGTTGCACCGTCGGGATATGGGAACATTGCTACGCCATGGTTGTCGGTGAACTGCCCTCTAGTGGATGTATTGCTTAGCATCCAGGCCAACATAAAGGACAGGAGCAGTATGTGGTCAGTGACAGCCACATCATTTGAAACAGACAATTATAAATTAGAATGAATGAGCCTTTACAGGATTTAAAGAATCAGATGCTTATGTCTTGGTATCAAACACCACAGGACACCTTGAGAGGTCTTGTGGAGTCTGTGCTTTAATGGGTCAGAGCAGTTCTGGCAATCCAAGGGGGATCTATGCGATATAAGGTGATATAAAAGCTGCTTTCTGTATATAATGATAGCATTTGCAGTGTTAGCAGAATACAAAATTACTTTATCTCACAACTTTTAAAACCTAAAACTAAATACCCAACACCACAGAGCCAGGGCTGAATGTGCTCTTGCATTTACAGAGCCGTCTAGGACCTTTCTTCATTCTCAACATACTGAAATTGTTTCAGGCTGCCAAAGGCATTCCAAACCTTAGCATCTGTTTTTACCCCCCCTGCTTATCACCCACTGTGCACTGGGGCCTCAGCTCAGATACATTTGAAGGGTAAACTCATATAAGCATATCGTCACTTTATTAAAAAACAGACCCTTTGAATGGCAACTTCTATTGTATTGTAACTTTGTCTTATGCTTCACTTGCACTCTCCATTACCCTCCCTGTCTGCTTGTTAGCAAAACTGCTTGTACTTCTTTGGATGCAATAACTTCCATTGACACTTTCAAGGAATTGTTTGGCAAAAAAAAAACAAAAAACATCCCCTTGACACAAATGTAGGTGAACAGCCAAGACATACTTGGGTGGTATTCAAAGTCTGATTCTTTAATAACTGATGTAACACAACAAGTAATGCACACTTCACTTTCATTGCCTACCGTCACTTTCATTGGCCAAACTGCCCATTATTTTTATGACAGACTTTTAGAGAAACTGAAAAGTCTTTTGAGAATAGTCATACTATTTTTGATACAAAATCATGTGGTATTACATTTTGAGAATAAAGCTGTATGTTTTAGAATAAAAGAATAAAGTCATAAAATTGCAACATTAAAATGACTTCTAGGATCAGACGAGTGCATAATTTAGATTCAAATTAAACACAATATTTCTAGTAATCTGATATCAATATTTTGAAAACCATTTACAGATTTTGTGGCACTTTTTGTTACAGTTTGGCTCTTTTGTTGAATGGCAGGACTTTATCAATAATAGCAGCATACGTTATTTTCTCCTCGGCTGTCCAAAGTGTTTTTTTTCCCTCACTATGTAACACAATCTTGGGTATTAGAAAGGCTCTATATACCAAATAACAAATTATTATTATTATTATTATTATTATTATTATTATTATTATTATTATTAGCCATAATAGTGGCATAAGCAACAAGCTGATTGTCTCTTTTTGCTGAAGTGCAGGACCACTAAAAAGGGTTTAGATGTGCCTCTGCTACCAGTTACAATATAATAGACAAAGGGTTTACAAAAAACATCCTCCTTTTCAACTTCTTCGTGTTCAAATGTTTGAGCGGCACTCAGGCCTTGGTGAAGTTACAGTTTTGTGTTGGTTTCAAAAGTAAAGAAATGCTCAATCTGCTGCATATCTGCACCAGATTGCTATTAGTATAAGAATTCTGAATCACTGTACAAGAAACTCACACAGGCAGTGGCTGTCTACAAGGCTATCAGTGGTTATGTTTCTATGCCATTCAAAGAGGGTTTGTAGTTTCACAATGAGAATGATAATCAAAATGATTGATCCCAAAGGAGAGGAACTGTGGCTTGCTCAGTGTGTTATGGCATATAAACCACCGATAGCCTTGTAGAGCGATATGCCACTGCCTGTGATTTTTCTTTTACTAGAAGAGACACTTTCATCCTGCTTCTTTCTTCTAAAAAAATCAATATACAAAGTATGACTTAAACAAATCCTCGGCACCTCTCATTGAAAATTTTTTGGCCATGACATGATGATTTCTCCCTTTTACAACTTCTTTCTCGAAATACTATGACAACTGCAATACTAAGACTTTGTATCTCTAAATTGTTTGGCTTTATTCTAGAAGCTTTTTATGTCAAAATATTATAACTCTCTTTAAACGTTATGATTTTATTCTCTGAGTCTTCTTCTTTTTTAATAGATTATGGCAGCCTTAATATGCTGTCATAGATTCTTTATATTTGAACTAAAAAACAGAATCTCAGTTATGGCATTTTAAAACCTGGGCTCCATTTGCAAGGGCGTAGGAGTGAGTTCTGTTACTATGAGTAACATATTAGTATAAATCAAAGTCCACCCTATTCCCCCAAAAAGATTGCTTTAATAATAAGCTCCACTGTTAAGACAGTAAAATACTGTGTATGTATAGTGACATGAAACAACATTTGTGGAATTACAATAAACAGCAGATAAATAGATATTATAAAAAAGCATGTTCTGTGATGTTTGTTGGTTTTTCTGTTGGTGGCATTGTGTCAACAACAATGTGTGTTAGATTAATATTGAGAAAGATAAAGCTTTATGTTACAGTGCTTGTACAAACATTACCTGAATGGACAAGTCGTTATAACAAAAATCTGTACGCAAACCATCATCTAGATCAGGCATCACAAACCCTGTTCTTTCTGCAGACTTTTCAACCCTAATCCACCCAACCCTAATGTGTTAGATTTGGGTTGGAGTTGAACCCTGCAGAATTGGTGACCCCTAATCTAGATAGGCATTTTTTAATTATTTGTGGACTGATGAATTCAAATCCACAATCATTTAATATATGCTTGGAGAAAATGAGGAAATGCATTTGATGAAAAGAATACCTTGCCAACTGTTAAGCATGGGGTTGTATAACAGCCAGTCATGTTTTTCATGCCAGACAGCAAAGCTAATAAGATGGATGGATTTTTCAACAGGCAATGATCCAAAACCCCTCAAACTTCTGAGTGCACTTGTGAGTGCAAAATGCAAACAGAAGCTTTTGCAATGGCCATCGCAGTCACCTGATTTGAACACCAATGAAAATCTGTGAGTTGATCTAAAACATGTGCATACACGAAAATAATCACATACAATCACATAACTAAACATGTTCAATAAAGAGGAGCTGAAAATTGTGAGGGATGTAGGTGATTAAACTGAACACATACAACTGAAGAAATTACATCAGCTATAAAACACAATTCCTATGAGGAAAAAGTTAGGACACCCCCATATTTATTACTACTTAAAATGCCTAAAATCAGAATCAGGTGCAGCACATCAGCTGCAAATATCACCATGGCCAGATCTAGTGAGCTCTCTGAAGCCTTCTGAAAGAAGGTTGTAGATGCAGAAGAGTCTGGAAACGAGTAAATCAATTTTAAAAATGTCCAATTGTTTTTCACTTAACTCCATACTAGTGCATTTCTAAAAATGAGAATTTTGTGAAAATGTTTTTGTTCATAATTTATTAAAAAATTATAAACTGTCATATATTCATTACACATGCTGTTTTTTCAAGCTCGTTGATGATGAAAATCAGAAACCATGACCATGATGTTGATTCAAAGGTGAGTAAACGGTGAAATGCCAGCTGAGCCATCATACATTTTCAGAACATTCTCAGAACACAATTTTTGAACCTTTTAAAAACATTGTGGAATGTTCCTGTAACATTCGTAAGAAATGTCCGTAAGTGTTGGTAAAAAGTTTTGAGTACAATATTAAGCTTGTACTGGAACGCATACTATCCTATAGAATGACATTTGGTGCAGTTGTGTCCTTTTAAACAGCAGCCTCTACCCAATGATATGAAGCTCTATTTTTGATCCTGCTGGAACTGAAGGAGGACTACTTCGGTTCCAGCTGAAGCATGGCCGTCAGAGACTGCGGCTCAGAAAAGCTGTGTGCGTGTGTTTGTGTGAATATGTGTATGAGAGACCTAGAATGGAGCAATAGGCAGAGGGAGGGAGGGAGTGAGAGAGAGAGAGAGAGAGAGAGAGAGAGAGAGAGAGAGAGAGAGAGAGAGAGCTGTCTCTTATACACATCCAAGTGTTTTAGTGTGAAACGCCCTGGAACAGAAGTGATTCCAAATGTTGGGCTTTGAAGGCCGGGAACTCAAGCAGAGAGAGAGAGCGAGAGAGAGAGAGAGAGAGAGAGAGAGAGAGAGAGAGAGAAGAGAGAGAGAAGGAAGGAGAGAAGAAGACATCCAAAGAAGTATGAACAGTTTTGCTAACAAGCAGACAGGGAGGGTAATGGAGAGTGCAAGTGAAGCATAAGACAAGAGTAAATTGAGAGGGCCACAGTGAAATAAGGAGAAAACTTTCACAGCTGTCCTGTTTGCTTTCTATTTGTCAGTTTGAGTCTCTCTCCTCTCTATACACGCTTATCTCTCCCTCTTCTTTTCACTCCACTGCACCTTTTGCAATAAATATATGTAAATGCAGCCGTGATGTATGTGCTTCTACTGTTATTGCCTTGCATGTATGAATTATAGGCTGAATTACAGACTTACAGAAAGAGATCAAACAAGGCAAAACAGATTGGAAGGCAGGAATGGAGATGGAACGAAGAAGAGAATGCATAATCCTCTTGTATGAATTCTAATATACAGAAATGTTATGGTTATAGTGGGAAACAGAAAGAAAGATGGAGAGAAAAAGTATCTCTGGTCCAGTCAGCAGCTTTAAGTGTGTCCATTGTCTCTGGTTCTTCAGTTCAGTTTAATGAGGGCCCAGCAGGGCAAGCGGTCAGCTGAGACTAGTCCAGTTCAGCTCTGGGGTTAAGGTCAGGCTACTGCGATCATGTGTGTAAAGGGAATGAGGTCAGTATGAACCCTTGCTCACTCACACACTGGGTGTTTATAATTGCCTGAGTTAGGTCAGTCAAAAGGCAAGAATTTTTAATGAATTAAAACAGTTGATCACACAGTGTCTCAGAGTAACTGAAGTTTTTCACGTGGGTTTAAGCGCTCTGCTGCTGCTGCTGCTGTAACGCTAATGAGTAAGGATTAGTCGTCTCAAATCATCTCAAAAGGAAGGAAATAGCCATATTTTAGGAAACAGTTATTTTAGACACAAACTGTTAGGCCATGACACAACATGGCAACCATCTTGAATGTCACTATATGGACTCAACTTCATACTTTCAAATGGGAAGGTAGATGTGTGACATATCAAACTGGAAGAGAATTTCGCCGGAAAAACAAGGGTGTGGTTTGTGTTAAAGCATATTCTACATGAGATTATATAAAGACTGGGTAACTCACACGTCCCACTGAGTTTTGCAGATTTTTATGTCAAATGAAAATAATATCCATTGCATGACAAAAGACAAGGGATCATACAGTACACAACTTCAACCTGCCTGCTGAACTGAACTGAACACACCCTAAAACACGTGTGCCACACATTACAGAGGACTCAGATAACATGAAAGTACAACAGCTTGCTGCGGTTATTGTGTGTCCATTTACACTGACTCATTATATAAAAAAAAAACATGAAAAAGCTTACCTTTGAGGTCGGTAGGGAGTAAAGTATAAACTGGAGATGTGTCTTCTATTTCCATTCCACCTTAAATGGTGCTGCAGTTCAAACAGTGATTTTCCTTCTATACAGGTGATGTGAAGGGTTGCATTATCACAAGCAGGTAGCAGGAACAGCAACAGCCGTGTTGGACCCATTGTGCTGCAGGATGCGGTGGGGACTTGGGGGTAGCAACTGTGTTATTGGACAGGCTGGACATACAATGCTGAGGGACTTTGTGAGGCTCTTGCTGGTTAGGGCCAGGTTGGAACTGCTGGGTGGGTTGGAACTGGGATTCTGCTGGATATGGTTGGTTAGCAGCAGTGTTATTGGCCAGGATTCAAACTTTGTGATTTAGTGACTGAAGTAAACATAGACCTGACCCAGTCAACTACTGATGACGCCCATTTTCATGTATTAATGTACTAATAAGCAATGAAATACAAGTTGATACAATTCTGAAACTGTATTTTAATTTTGTGAGAACAAGGATATATAGTGCAAAATCTGTGTTGATTCCAGCAGTGTATGCCCTGAAACTTTGTAAATGGGAAATCCATCTATATTCTCTGATAGCTACTGATATCTCTGAAAACACAGCAGACCAGGCCACTCGTCCTCCCTCTCTGCCCGACCTCTAAACCCCTACACTACTGCAATGCACCTCCCATTTTTAAGCATTTTTCAAAGTCAAACTAAGGGTAGTGTTAGC